>JASANE010011037.1:0-21407 GCA_030248225.1 Trileptium ribeirensis
AGCTCGGAAGAAGTCAACTCAAACTTACACGCTTGTGGTGTTATTGTATTTAATCCTAAACTACGTAATAACTGTGGAGCGATTAGTGGTGTTCCATCTGCCGGAGTACGCTGTTGTTCGATGACGATCGTTGCTCCGCCGCTTGTCGTCCAACATTTGTTCAACAATCGCTCACACCACTTCATTCCAACAGCACGATCTTCCCGAATGCCACCGTGGTTCTCAGCGCACCAACACCTGCTTTCCAAACGCCGTCGAGCATGACTTTCATTTTCACTGTGCAACACCGGTTCTGCTTCAGTAGTAGATCCACGTACAGCTGTAATTGACTGGGTACGGTTATTATCCGAGTCTGAAAAAAAATCTATGACATTTATCAGTGTTATTGCTCATTGATGTACGCTCCAGTTCTTGACTAAGGCCACTCAAGTTCAACTGATCCAAATCCGCTTCACCATCAAGCCTTAAAGTGTTACTTGGTTTTTCGGTGCCATAACAAGGTTTACAAAAATTAACATGCACTATTTTAGCGGTTTTAATCCCTTTAAATGGTCTCAATTTGACGATAACCTCACTTGTGAACTCGATAATTCTATACGGACCGTGCCATAAATGACATAACTTTGGAGTCTTACCTTTCTTAACGGCGGGGCAATAATACCATACTTTTTGTCCAACCACTAGTTTGCAATCCGTCGCTAGTTTGGCTCCGACCGGCTTCTTCATACATAAATAAATTCATGTATAAAACTTACAAAAGTGCATTTTTCTAAGAGCAATTGTACTCAGTAATGAAGACGATGTTTGATGCACACCAGGAGACTAAAATCCGAAAATGCGATTTTGGCGTAACTTCTTCGGTAATATATTCTCAGGGCCATTCGGGCACGCATGCAACTAACAGCATAAAACATAAAATATATAATTCTAGTCGTTTTATCCATCAACGCACGATTGTTCCGTTCGATAGTACCACACATGGGCCAAGTCGTTTAAATTTACCCGTATTCCTCAAACCCAGCAACGTCAACTCCGGGCACCCGCCAACGGAGCCGGCCGATAGTGACAAATACAGTAGCATTAACTTTAAATTTTAACATTTTATTACCACGAACACAAAATACACAGTCCAAAACTAATGTGGCGTTCACGTTATAATGTTCCATACGTTTGGACGTTATGCACCCACACAGTGTCACGCACACTGTCGACAGCAGCAAAGTGTCCCAGACAGCCACATGTTTTATTATATTTTTTTCAGGAGTATATAGCTAGCTAGGGGTATTGCATCTTTTTGACGGTATCAAGCACATCGTGTCGTCTTTGTAGTTTTACTCATGGTGTACGGCATCAACTTGTCAACATGCACATGGAATAAATGCAAATATCGATATTATAAACCTACTACAGCGACAGTGACTATTACACCTCTTTCGCAGCAGACCGTGCCCGTTACTGTTAATTCTCACCAAGCTAGGGGTGCTTACGACGTCGTAAACAAAAATGTAGTAGCAAGGGGTGGGTCGGCAATAGATTTAAGGTATGGGTGTGACCCTAACTGTCTATACGGTAGGGTTGCAACTACAGGCGGGCAAAAGTGCCAAACTGCGGGGACATTATAACATGAACGCCGCATAATGTACCAAGATAACGCTCCACATATATAAGAGTGAGAAAATTCAGTTTTCTTTGACGACATTTCACTGGTCAAAACTACATACAAATACATTCTTGATATTTGATTATGGCATTAAATCAGCAGCATTTTATAGCATAACTCAGCAGACACCTGTTAGTGTTGATCTGCAAATTTGAATGCTACTCAGTGTCAAATAGTTATCTATATTTTAATATCAAAGGCACAAAGATGATACTAAACAATAGTAATTATACGTGCCGTGACGGAAACAGAATTTTCAGGATTGTTCCATTCGGTGTTAAGGACCACAGACCTTGTGTACATTTGAAAATTTGAGACCACTTCTGCGTCAAATAGTTATCTATATTTTTAGAAAGAAATCTTTAGCACGTTAATAAACAATGAAATAATTTTTCTAGTTTCCTTATGATTTGACAGATCATGTCGATGGTTTCAGAACAACACAAAGTTTTGTGTAATATTGAAAAAAAACAGTAGTACATAATTGTAAAGGTCTTAAAAGAAGCGACAACGCTTGAGAAACATCAAACAAGTTATTGCGATTAACTGAGTCTGAATCTCTGAGACCTGAATTGTACTGGTTATGTTCGTCAGCAACTGATTTGCCTTCGTAAATTAGTTTTTTATTATTTGCTGCTACATGCAGTCTCAACTAATTTGAATTGGAAAATTTGGAAACCGGAAAATAGGATAAACGAAAAATTGGGGTAATGCAAATTGAGAAATTGGAAAATCAGAAAAATTGAAAAACCAAGAGAGGAAGATGAGACATTGGGAACATTAGAA
Organism: Trileptium ribeirensis; assembly: GCA_030248225.1. Taxonomy (NCBI): domain Eukaryota; kingdom Metazoa; phylum Nematoda; class Enoplea; order Enoplida; family Thoracostomopsidae; genus Trileptium; species Trileptium ribeirensis. The sequence goes on from JASANE010011037.1 coordinate 2,447, forward strand.
ATTGCCAAAGCGGAAAATTGAGAAAACGAACAATGGGAAAATGCAAAAATCGAAAAAGTGGGAAGAAGAAAGTTACAGAAAAATGAGTATTTTGAAAATTAAAAAAAGCAAAATTGGAAAAACGGAAACAGTGACACATCGTTATAAAAATGAACAGCCTGGTTCGGGTTTGGGACGGATGTATTTACCCTGGTTATGTCTAATCTCAGACTTATATATACAAATATCAAAATTTCGGCCCCAACTTAGGCTTATTATATCGACAACGACACAGCCTGCATTTCACTTATTCACAGCACGGTTAAAATTCGTTCACATGTCAAACCTTTTGCTCAAGTGTTCAACTCAAACTGATCAAAACTTGATCAAGATTTGGAATCATTCCTTGGATGTTTAGTGAATTTCAACGTGTCAACACTGTTCAAACTTTACTAGTATACTGCTTTAGCCTGTCAGGGACCAACAACCAATCGCGAATAATTTTGAGCTCAAAATTTAGGTTCGAATTTTGAAGCCTTATGACTTGCCATATTTCTCCAATACAAATTACAATAAATTTTAATTAAAATTTGATCAAATTTTGTGCTCACATTTTTGGCATCAACCACACCTCTACAAGGGACACAGTTATTTTACTATCAAGTGCAACCTCAACGACCAATATCAGGTTTTCAATTAATCTATTTTTGCTGCCATCGATATTAATAGATGCTTAAAATTTAGTTACACTTTGTCGAATCACTGAAGAAAATAATTTCGATTTATCAATCAAAGAAAATTTACCGTTATTCATTTTTGTTGCTGAGACAATCGCACAGGGCATTGTAAAATAAACATGATTCTAAACGAAAACCAAACCTTGATATATGAACCGAGACGTCATAGGTGTCCATGTAGGTAAGGGTCGACCCCCATATTGAACCCCTCAATGTCCCGCCGCAGGCGTAAAGCATTATTAGAAAAACAAAATTACTTCTTGGAAAAAATGGGGAAAATGGGAGAATTATGAAGAAAACTTAGGAAAAACAAAAAAAATTATTGGTTATACCTCGGCCGGAACCATCTACCACCTCCTATACCGACAGATCTTGGACACCTATGACTTAGGTGTTCAGAAAAAATTAAAATCATGCACAGACGTCGTTTAAGATATCGCAGGGTATATATGTGTTAAGATGTTTCCTATGTTATACTTGTATCCATAAATCCAGAGACAACTCTTTGATAAAACTAACAACTCACAAACCACGTGTTTGGGTTTCTAAATAATTTAAATTTGGCTGTACTCCGCCAACAAAATCATATGTTCATACTGGTGCTATAACTATATATACAACCTTTATAAGGTCTGTGAAAATTTCAGCAAAACTATTCCAATCAATTGCACATGTCAACCTTAGGGGCCGAAGAATAATACATGCCATGATGTTCTCGATATACTAAGTCTTAGTCTTAAGTTAAGGTCTCCATATAAAACATGTTTCTAAGCCTAAGGCTAAGTCGGGGGGCTGCCGCCCCCTGAACCCCCATTTTTTTATAGCGTTATAACGTCCGGCCCCTAAAGTTGACATGGGACCAATCAATCATCGCACGTCAAAATTTCAAAGCTTCGAAAATAAGAAAATTCAAATAGATCCTTCGCTTGGGAACGTTGAGTTAACGGCCCCTGATATTTATTGGCAACACAATACAGAGCATTAAAATTTAAACCAAATACCGCCAGTCAGTCATAAGATTTAGTAGCAATAGCAATTGTATGAATTTGGCACAAAACTATTAGTTTTTCCGTCATTATCAATTTACTATTGACTAGATACTATGCCTACCGGTGCAATAACCCCAAGAATTCGTAGAATCAATCTTGCTTTGAAATAATTTTATTTAGAAATGAAAAATCAATTTAAAACTTTTCTCGTGGTATAGAATATATTGCAAAAAAGCCATTGGTCTCATGTAATAGAAAATATAGAGGCGGTTGTTCACGGAGTCACAAAATAGGCGGAATTAAAAAAAACTTCGTATAATTAATGATTGTAATTACCTACTGAATAAACCTAACAGTGAATACTTATTTCTCTCTAAATGTCAAAAGTACTAAAACATATGAATCTAAGCATTATTTTAAATTTATTATAAATTCAAATACGATAATAATACAATTTTCAGACAAGTTTTGAACATTTTAAATAATTTCTTTCAATACAAATTAATTTAAGACAAAGTCTTTGGGTTCAGTCAGTAGCTATTTTTGCTTGATTATGTTTCCAGGTTATATCTTATGGAGTTCAACAATGTTTATAAAGCTCTTAATATAACAATATAATTAGGGATTACTAATTAATATTCCATTTAAGAAGATTTATATTATATTTTGGTAACGTTCTTCAACTTGAATCTTAGTAACAGTTTTAGAAAAATTCGAAACTTAATTATATTTAATTACACACGACATTTCGTGATCAGATGAAGTTGAAAATATATATTTTCCCCAATAATATCTTGTATTTTCGTTCGTGCAAAAGAAATGATAAACCGACTCGCCATCAGCAAACACAAGAATATTATTGACTTGCCAAGTGATATTCTGACAAAATTTTGAGACATAGATCAGGAGCTAGCTTTGTAAGCGACGATCTGTGTGATCATCTGGAATTTTGTTCGTCAAAATGAATACCTTGGCGAAGAACCAAAGACAATGTAATGATTTCACTTTTCGGTCGGCGTCGAAGTAGCAATAATAAGTGTGCTCCAGGCTAAATCCTTCGTTGCTGACTTGTTCGACTTCGAACTGCTATTGGAACTGCTGCAATTGCCTGATCGCGACAGCGTTGACTTCACTGATGAAGACGGGAAATTGAATTTTTTGCCGGACGATGAAGTTGAACTGCTGCTTGCCGCTGACGGAGTATCTGTTGTTGGACCCTTGGGTGAAGGCGTACCGCCACTCGGTGAATTTCGTATGTGTAAATTTGTTATATAATCACCAGCTTTTGGGCTCTGTGTTGTCGATTCATCATCGTCTTCTTCGTCGGTTCCAGGTACGGTCACCCGGCTTAATACTTGGCCATGCCTGACCATCGTGTCATGCCGCACAACAGCCTGTTTCCCGGTCGACTCCCATTGATCTAAACTATCCTGATTATTTTCATCCAACGAGTTTAGCTTGCCGGAGGAATTGCCTTCAGTTCGTAATATGACCAGCTTTTTTGGACCCAAGTTGTGATAAGATGCTCCAGTTGACGACAAATCTTCACCGCTGCCTGAGTTGCTTGAATCCATGGCTGATCCAATGTTTTCTAAGCGCTCAGCCGTCGGAATATTGTGTTCAGCAGCGTTGACAGTTCTTCTTTGATCCGTGGAGCTCAAGCGCCTTGTAGTAGCTTCAGCTGAAGGAACGTCGTCTCTTGGAGTAGCACAATGATTGTTGCTGTTTCCCGTTGACGGTTTCGTTGAATATGACCGAATTGCAGGACGGTGATGTAAATCGTGACCAGGAGCAGCGCTGACCGAAGCTGATTTTGAACTGGGGACCAAACAGACGTTGTCTAGTCGCGAAATTTCAACATTTTCAGCACGAGGGTGTAGTCGTTCGTGTGGTGAATTCCTGAAATATTATACAATATATACTAGCACCTTACCAGGGGCCCCTGAATTTATTTGTTGCAAATTTCCCTTCTCCGGAAGAAAACCAAATATCTTCTAACCTAATCATATATTTAGGTTTATAGCCACCATGCACAATATAAGCGTTTACCCGATTTAACGCTGTACCATATTAAGGCCATTTATTAACCCATATTTTGAGTTTCTAGATTTCTTGAAAATTAGCTTTCTCTTACCGAAATTTCGTTAAGTCTTCGGTTAATTACGTAAACAGGTAAACTGGCAGACTTTTATTTAAATATCAATAGCTTGGCCAATCCATTGGTGAATTGGAGTATTAATTTTCTCTGTTGGATGTGATTGATCTTCTCCGCATGCTAATATACACATTTGTGTCTAGTAGTTGTTAGCTTAGAGTTTGCAGTCAAACAGCAGATAAACAATTCTCAGATTCAGACAAAATTTGGCGAAATATTATTTTATGGCCTGTAACTTGGCTACGGGCTGTTCACCTTGGTTCAAATTTTTGCAGAGGATGTTGACCATACATGCTATTGGTACGTGGAGGGATATTACTCCCACCTGAGATGCCGAAACCCCTGATATGTAGGATGACCCATAGGTGCCTAATGTTTTATCAGCAGGTATATCGCTTAGTATTTACTACTGCACTCCTTACAGCTCCTCATATTTACAGATACGATGGAACTTTTGTTACTCTGGGACCAAATTTGTAGCAGATATTTGTAGAAATTAGGTAGATTGACTCCGAATGCAGCGTCGAATTGAAGTAGAATTATCGGGAAATATCCCATTTTAATTTAAAAAAACTTTAAGGAAACTCAAAAATAATACATTCTCCGTCGCGGCAACAATAGCTGTGGTTTCAGTGGTGTAAAACTTTACGTGTCAGAAACATCGGGATACATTTATAACTTTTAAACTTATATATTTTTATATTTAATTATTTTATTCTTCATATTTAACTGTAAATTAAGCAAAACATATAGAAATTCATTAAGTTTAGGGAAAAATCTTGAGAAACATAATCATTCGTTTATCTCACGACTTTAGAGCATTTTATATCACCGCTTTTTATGTGTAGGTAAATTGGAGAGATTGCATTTGGTATTCATTGTAGAAAATTTTAATCCTTCGCACAATATCTAAAGGAAATTTCAAAACATAAATCTTCATAGTGGGGCGGCGTGGCCGAGTGGTTAGGGCGCCTGCTTCATAATCGTGAAGTCGGGAGCTCCAATCCAGTGGTCGCGCTAATCTCCTTGGGCAATGGACTCAGCCACAATTGCTACGCAGTACTTATGCGTTAAACAGGTACTAGACTTTGGTCTAGGCTGATAGGATGATGGGCGGTGTAATGGGCATTCATCACGGCCAGCCTGAACACAATGCTTCGGCATAATAACCCGGATTGTCACCTAGTGCCAATTACATCTTTATCCTTTTAATCTTCATACTTAAGTGCACAGCAATAAATATGATTAAATTCCGTTGAGTGTGTTTTATCATTCGACAGTGCAGGATGTCTTGCCAGCGTCCGAATGATATGCAACCGGGATACCAGGCGCCTGTGGACTAACCTCATGTGAGCCAAGTTAAAGGCCCATTTCATATATGGCTCTTTCGATGGTAACTTCTTGTGTCGCCCAAGATTTAACCCAGTAAAATAACAAAACTGGCATGCAAGTAGTCACTGTAATGAAACTCCCACCAGGTTTTATCAATAGTAAACATGCCCAACACTGCTAATTGGAACCACTAGTAAAACTAACAAAATAGTGTTACAAAGGCACGCCCAAATGCCAAATACATTGTATATTAAATACGATAATCAGCCACTGTCAAATCTAAGCCGTCAGGCCGAATAAATTCAAACTTCGATTGCCCTGCAATGTCAAAATGAACCTAAAACGTACCATTTTTCGGGCGATTCCGATTCCCGAGATTTGTCGAATTCTCTAACAATTGCTTGAGATTCCTCGATCAGCAATCGATGAACGTCCGATGGAGACACGTTTTCGTCTCGCGAAGGCCCGTCTCCTCCAGCAGCTGAAGACATCGATGACGAGAATTGTTTGTGTTGCGGTTTGTGGCTGCTTTGTTGGTGATGATGTGAACCAGGCGAAAATTGTTCATCTGAAAAAGATACGGTGTATTATAATTGCTGCTTAAACACATTTCAATAAGATTTTCAGCTATAAATATTTTGAAAATTTGTTATTTTAAGAAAATAGTTTTATCAATCATTTCTCAACAACAAAAATTCCAGAACATTTTAGGTGTTTTGCCTAAAAATTCCACGCTGGTCAATATTCTCAGGTCTGTACGAATAGTCTGAAATCGTTTTCTGACGTTTGCCAACAAAGCAGTCGTCAACTCTAAATTTTTCCGTCGACTGGAAAACTCTTCATTTAGATTCCAAAGTTCGAAGCTCGACAAATTCGACACTAAACTTGACAGTCCTTTCAGCGCTAAACCCTATATATAATTTTAAATTTAGGTTATGTATTCATGCAACCTAGCATACTCAAAGTCCATTTTGTCTGGAACGTGGAAGGATTGCACTTTTCAAAATCCACAACATCCCCAATTTCTGCAGTATCTGTTCATTGTCTATTTCGCGGCTGCTATAAACATTCCAATTCTAGACATCATAGCTCTACAACTGAACATATTATTGCCTCGGAACGGATAACCCACTGAGTTTTTTCGGAATTATTACTGGGAACCTTATGGATCAAAACCAAATAACATACATTTGTGCATACCCCGCCAGAAGTGTGTGCGGTGAGGCGCGGGTCGAACCTGAAATTTGGAGCCCGTAAATATAAATTTAGATATTGACCACGATATTTCACATGGATCGGTTGGACCGCGATAAAGATCAGTGAACTAAAAACACAAAATCCTTGGAACCAAAAGAATGATTAGAATAACATTAAAACCAAAAGCAAACGTATTGTAAAACAGTACAAATTTAAAGCATTATATATATAGAAGTAACCTAATTTTCACACAAATCAGAAAGGTTATTTTAAGTTCAGTTTATATATGAAATTATATTCCTAACATTAATCTCACATCGTCAAATATGAATTTCTAAAATTTGATAGAATATTGTTTCTTTGAATTTTTTCTACAAGGAATCGTCCAAGTGTTTCTACAAAATTTAGTACCTTTTCACAAATAAATTTTACACAAAAATTTTATTTGCAATGCGATATACTAAATTCTCACTAATGCAAATCTGCTTTTGTTACTTATGTTTGCTGTAAATCATAACTTATAGCGTTGTGTTTGCCACGAACAAGAATTAGAAAATTAGGATAAAATTTGGGAATATTTAGTGGGACTTACCCAATGAGTTAATTCCATCGCTTTGACTAGATGCAGGCGACCGGTCAACCTAAAAACATACAAGTTGTTTAGTTACAATTTTCGATGACGTACAAACAATAAGGACATATTTTTTGTTGATTCACAGAGGGGCAACAAATTATTCTATGACTAAAGACTTGACAGCAGATAATTTTGTTAATAAATTCACATCATATTTCTTCATTTCTGGTTAGGCTTCGACGCAGTTATTGAAAATTTGTGGAACAAGGTGCCAAAACGGTAATGTATCCAATTGTTTGAATCACATACCCTAAATTCATTCCGAATTCAGGAAACAACTCATCACTTTCGTCAACCAAGATGATATGGCGATTTGTGAATGCAATGACACATTCTGAGCTAATGTTCAAAGTAAAGCTTAAGTACCTTAAACATGAAAGTTATGTAAAATGTTTCACGCAAACCGTTTCGTAAAAGCGGATGTTAATTGTAGTAGACACAATTTTTATAGGGCTGTATAATATATCACTCACTTTAAAACTAAAGCGGATAAAACATTTGGCATATTTGTTGGGGTTGGGTTGGGTTACACAGTACCCATAAATTTAAAAATTTGTGGGTCCTATAAAATTTCATGCACCCACTAATTTTCAAGGTGCTTATCTTATAATACAATAAATACCAAGTTTTTTTGAAAATTTGCGGATGATAATAAGTTGCACGCACCCGGTAATTTCCATGGTGCAATCAAAAGCCAGTAATTAAAATTTTGAACAAATTTTAAGTCCAACACTTCAGTTTTAAGGTGGACCATCTATGAAAGAGCCACACAAAGATATGAACATCCAGTGAATCAATTTGAAAGATATCAATCGCAATTGATCAAACAACAAGGCCAGACGCCCATTAATTGATTTGGACGAAGCAGTGCCATCACGAGTTTTGAACGATCGAGGGTCCTTCATAGAAGACCCCCGGTCATAACTTTAGAACCGTTGAAGATACAGAGCTGATTTTGGTACCAATCGATTCGGCTGGATGAGACGGTTCAGAATGTACTAATTTTACCATCACCCCTGACAATTTTTTTCGATTTTCTGAGGTCCATATGCCCCATGGGAACCCAAAAATATTTTCTTTGGAATATCGTCATATTAGGTAGCGTTCGACTCGGCTTGATGAGACAAATCTACTTTATTGAAACCTACGCCACCATTAGAAAATTATGAGAGCCCAAGTAAACCAGAGGGGCGGCCCGTTATAATGTTAGAAAAAAGAACAGCTTAGAGCGGGGGTTCGTGAGGTGGCGGAACCCCCATTTTAGGCTTAGGCTTAGTGTAGTCTCATATAAGGACCTTAGCTTAGGCTTAGTATATCGAGAACGGCATGGTCGACATTTTATTTCCGCCCCTTAAAGTTAAAAGTGTTATTTGGGCTCTCATAACTTTATAACGGTAGCGTAGATTTAAATAAACAAAACCGTACATTTCTCTCATCAAGCCTAGTCGAACGGTACCTAACATGAGCATATTTTTGAAAAAAATTTGGGTTCCCAAGGAGGGACCACTGGGACCTCAAAAAATTTAAAAAAATTCAGGGATGTGGGTAAAATGAGCATTTTCTGAACCACCACATCTAGCCGAATCGATTTGTACCAAAATCACAACTATGTATATTCGATCTTTCAAAAGTGATGACTGACGGGAGTCTTCTAGGAAAGACCCCGATAGAGTAACCCTTCCTGGTAAAAATTTCTGAATCTTGTGACTGTTGATATATGACAGTTTTATTAAATAACTAATGTTAGTGTTTTCTATTTTTGCGTTTATTTATTAAGCCCGAGATTACCATTTGTTATCATAGCTGGTACAAAAACAACATTAGTAATATACCATTTATTGTGAGACAAAATGTCCTCACAATATAGTAAGCCCGAAATGTGTTTCAAACTACAGTTTCTAATGATAGATATATGTAATACTCACTTTGTTGTACTCATCTAAGAAATCGCTTTTCCTACTTAAGACAAACTGATTTCAAATAGTCAATATTAAACCTGGCTCCCACGTTTTCGTAATATCAAAAACTTCCATACTATTTTGTCAAACATATTGGAGTTAATAAGTTAAAATTCGCCAGTTGAGCAAAATATTGCCCAAATTGAGTTACATCTTTATTTGTGTATAAAATTTAAGAATGCTTTGAAAAATCGCGTCAGCACTGCTCTCTAATTTCCCTGAAAATAGTCCTCTGAAAGACGACAAAAAATATTGAAAAATAGCATATTTAGCCAGAAGTAGATGTTTTCAACGCAGGACGTGCTCTTTACATAATGCTAATGTTGTATGCAGCAGATATGAAAACAAATAGCTCGCTCTTACTGATAAACAGCATTTGCTGCGTTGAAAAGAACAACGTTCTTGCAACGACTAAAACTATGCAATTTTTCAATATTTTTTGTGATATTTAATATTATATCACCTTTTCCCCGAAAAATCAGGGAGCAGCCTGGCTCGATTTTTTAAAAAAGCGCCGAATATTCTACAAAAGTGGAGATTCAGTCCCACTTAAGCAATATTTTGCTCAAGTCAGTCGATTTACCTTATTAGTTCGTAGCCGTTTCACAAAATGGTATAAACGTTTTTTGATATAACAAAAACGTGGTAATCAATTATATTATTGAATTTTTGAAATCAATCTATCTGGGTCGCGTCTGTGCTGTTGAAGTAAAAAAACAAACTTACCATGGGTCTAGACTTGAGCAAATCAGGTGTTATCGAGTGAAAATCGCGATGCAACATACTTTCGGAGGACGTAAACCTGAAAAATTAAATAAATAGACAGCCATTGTCAAAATGATAGCCGTGTGTCATTTGCTCTAAAGAAATTGTGACAAAGCTGAATTATTGCGACTAAAGATTTTACCTCGATACATTTGGAATAAATTCTTATTACCGTTGGGTTGTTGTAGTGCATTAGCTTTTTCCAAATACCATTAAAGTCCCATTTTGACAGTGGTGTGGAAACACCGCCTCTGAACGCGCGATAAACCACGTGCAAAATTTGAAATAAAATTGCTGGAAAGATATACGAAATTGCGTCTATATTATAAACGGTTACTTGCATTCCAGATGGCATTGCACGATTATACAATACTAGTATACTACAAATATTAAAGAAACCAAGATATGATCCGAAATTGAATTTTAAAATCTGAAAAAATAATTAGTGAGAGATTATCATAACGCTATTTAGATTATCGCCATTAATTGCAAAACGCACAATTTGAAATCAATATAGTATATCATCAGAATAGCTTCTGTATGTCTAAGGCAAAATTTAGCCCACATTTGCCATAAAAATTGCTTAAGTTTGTTCATATTTTGATCACTGTATAGTGGCAATTGCGCATGGACTAACTATATATTTCATATTTTTGTCTCAGAAAAAGTAACCTTGTCAAATGTAGACAATTCCATTCTCGACATACTAAGCGCAAGCCTTAAGGCCTTTATATGAGCCTTAAGGTCCATATATGAGCCTTACATAATCACTAAGGTCCTTATATGAGCCTTAAGGACCTTATATGAGCCTTACAGCCCTTATATGCGCCTTATATGAGCCTTAAGGTCCTTATATGAGTCTTATACCATCAATAGTGTTTTTATATGAGCCTTAAGGTTCTTATATGAGTCTTAAGGTCCTTTATGAGCATTACATGATCACTAAGATCCTACCTTATATGAGCCTTTCAGCCCTTATATGCGCCTTATATGGGCCTGCCTTAAGGTCTTTATATGAGCCTTATATGATCACTAAGGTCCTTATATAAGCCTTAAGGTTCTTATATGAGCCTTGCGGCCATTATATGTGAGCCTTAATGCATTTGTATGAGCCTTACACTAAGTAAAAGGCTCGCACAGCCGAACAATTTAGCATTATAAAGTATTCCTCGTAAACGGTTACTCAGACGTTTCTCAATTATAAAAGCAAATTCCACAGCTCTAATATATGCTGAAAGGGTAATGCTTACCCGGAATCCTGAAACGTGTTTGACTCGTTTGAACTGCTTCTACCCGGTGAGGGTTCTTAAACGAACGACAACAATAATCAAATTAACAAAAATTGCTAATGAAGCAACTACCAAAGAGAAATAAAATGAAATATTCGTATATAGTTTCCTTTGAAGATTTTTATTTGCATTTGAATTTTCAGAGAATAGATAGTTTTCGGATTCTAATTTTTAAGAAAATGACTAAACAACTTAACGGAACTAAATTCTGGTGGATAAAATTAATTGTTTGCTAAAGAATCTCTAAAAATTTAAGAGAACAACTATTAAAATTTTTTCAAAAGTAACATCAGCAGACTAAAATGGTCAGTGCTTTACTGTTTCGTTTCACTAAGCAGCGAACTGTTTTCATGGATTAATATCGAACTGATGCATCCAGGGAAAATTCCGAAACATAAGCTATTTACTTTTAATCTAAACCTCTTAATTTAGCAGGAACCCACTAATAAAACAGTTAAAGTCATGTTTTTATGAATAAAATGGCTTTTAAAACAATTCTAAAACAACACAATCGTAGTCAATTGTGTGTTTTATAGGATACTTTTCAATATTTCAGAATTTACTAAAAATAAATTCTACAAAACAATTTAGCTGTGTAACGCAGCCCTCTTGTGGTATATACCCTGTAGTAACTTTATATAATATTCATTGCGTACTCCACGAATGGCCGCGTGATGTTATTCGCTCGCGTTGTGAGAAGCCTCAAGCATCCAAGCAACAGGTTCGTCATAGCTCAGCAGTTAGTGAGCATAACTGTTAACGCAAAAAAAAACTCGAGGTCAAGTCAGATTGTTTTATGCAAGTGGAAATGCAAGCAATTCATAAAGCTAACGGTTATTTCTAAAAACCAATATTTTCTTCCGTTAGTTTCATAGATGAATTCATTCAAATATAGCACAAATAGCTTGATACGCATGATACATCTGTTAAGAGTTGTGTAGGATAAAATCGTAGAAATTTTAAAACTAAATCTACACAAACCGTGGAGCTGAATTCACGTTCTTGAACATTCCATTTCGCAGGTGAATTTGAGACGATATTTTTTCCATTCAAAAATCACCACAAGTTAAAACCTCAATTTAAAACTATCAATAAAAACCACCTCAATGAACTGATTTTAGTCAAACCTAAACATGAGAATTGAATTTCGGAATAGTTTGAACCTAATATCTGCTGGATGATATATTTTTGCTATTATAACAAAATTTTCTTAGCTGTTAGCAAACCTAAATTATTTAAATAGAAGCTTGCGCTAACTTACTTGCATCCCGATTATGTATCGCAGCTTGAAATTCGTGGTAGGCTTCAAACTCGTCCGTCGGATTAATTTCAAAAATATCCTAGAAAAACAAAACAATTTAAAAAAATATATAACAAAATTTAAAAAGTCCAAAAAATATAAACCAATAACTGTTGTACTAGTTAATGGCGAATCATTTAAAGCAAACATGCAGGTTTACCATAAATCACAGTTAAATTAGACGAGCGTTTCAGGACTTGGATTCGAAAACCACTGGAACCTGTCATGACCAAATGTTTCTAGCTCTAAATCGGAAAATGTACCCGTTTATATTCCGAAGTAGGTCCAGTAAAATATCCCAGCGATGTTTAGCTGTTTAGGTGTAACAACTGTTTTTGTGGTTATATAATAGTCCCAGAAACGAAGCTACGCGTGTATGTCATTGCGTTGTATCCTTCAAACGATGGATTCCGACCTGGAAGGTGAAAGATAATCATCCCATTTTAAATAACGATTAGCACTGTTGGATTAGTTATTTCTACAACTACATGAAATTCCAAAACAGTCTACTGCTTAAGCACAAAACGCCTGAAATTGCGGTTAAATCTCAAGTACTTTGAAAATGTTAATCTGATTTATGTAACTAACTAATATATATGACTAAACATTTGAATATTTTTCGGAACAAAGGTGACCAGTAAAAGCTATCTTCTTATAATCTCACCATGGATAAAATTTGACTGTTCAAGGGAATACTCTAAAATAATACAAGCAATAAAAAATAACAAAAAATCACTCATTTATTAATAATTAATTAAATAAATAGAGTAAATACTATAATCAATCGTCACTTACATATGCATAGTTGATCACGATTTCAACGACCCGATTTTGTAGTGGCGTATCCAAAAGACTGCTTAGGGAAGGGCCTTCTACTTCTTCGCTGAAATAAAAGGATATTCAATTTTAATTAGAAACAAATCTATTTTTCCACTCGAACACTTAACGGTCTCAGTCGGGAACTTGGCCACCGATGTGTCTGCAGTCGGGCAATCACCAGTTCCACTCAGCCCCGCTCTCACTAGGTTACTGATAAGTCTCAGTCGGGCAGTGATGTGTCGCAGTCGGGCAGGGTAATTCCGAATTTTATTAAAACAGCAGCTTCTTGGTAATTAGCCACAAGCGATTTAGACATCGTAAAAGTACATCCATTTTTTAATGTTTCTGCTTTTGTTGACAAAAACACTAAGATCGGATCGAACTTCTCCCTGTTATGCCACTCGGTCATTTATACGTCTAGCAAAACGCAACAAAAATAATACATACACAGTAAATAATGCAAATCCTCAAAAGTAAAGTCGGAATACGAAGTAAGGGGAGGAGGTAGCCGGCGCTTTGGGAGAAGAGGGAGATCACCACCAGGGGGGATCACTTGGTCGGCGGAAGGATGGGAGGTTGTCAGGGACGATGTAAATTTTTAACATTTTTTGGAACTCAAATTTTCGTGATTTTCTAGCACTTATTTTACGAATTTTTTCAAACTTTTGCCAATTTTGGCCAATTTTTGCTCATTTCTCTATTTTTGTCTATTTTGGCCAAAATTGTTTCTTGCTGCTTCGGCGCGACGAGGGAGAGGGTGGTGTGTGTGCGGATCCTCAGGAAGAGCACAACCTCCCTTCCACGGGGATTGAGAACGCCCCGATGGGTCCGAACCTCGGGAGGATAATGATAATCACCCCTATCTCCTATTAGCATTTATTACTACATAGTGCACGAGTGAATCTCGTTAGTGCTCTAGTGAGATTCGTTAGTGCCCGAGTATGAATTGAGCAACTAAGTGAAAGTACAACAATTGGGTGCCTGAGTGGAACGGGTTGTGCCCGAAAAGACTTTTCGGCGCTTGAGTGTGGCGCTTAGGTGCCCGAATGACAATGGTGGCCGAGTGGGATAAAAGAATAACTTTCTTCCTCACTTTCTCCGAAAAATATTTCAAATGTTTAGTCATCTGTATTAGTTCGTTACATAAATCGAATTAACATTTCAAAGTACTTGGGATTTAACCGCAATTTCAGGCGCTTTGTGCTTAAGCGGTGAGCTGTTTGAAATTTAGTTGTAGTTGTAGAAATAACTAATCCAACAGTGCTAATAGTTATTTAAATGGGATAGTTATTCTTTCACCTTCCAGGTCGGAATATGATCGTTTGAAGGATACAACGCAATGACATACACGCGTAGCTTCGTTTCTGGGACTATTATATAACCACAAAAACAGTTGTTACACCCTAAACAGCTAAACGTATTACGCCTGGGATATTTTACTGGACCTACTTCGGAATATAAACGGGTACATTTTCCAATTTTCAGAGCTAGAAACATTTGGTCATGACAGGTTCCAGTGGTTTTCAAATTAAGTCCTGAAACGCTCGTCTAATTTAACTGTGATTTATGGTAAACCTGCATGTTTGCTTTAAATGATCGCGAGTTAACTTAGTACAACAGTTATTGGTTTATATTTTTGAACTTTTAAATTTTGTTATATATTTTTAAATTGTTTGTATTTTCGGATATTTTTGAAATTAATCCGCAACAGTGGAAGCCTACCACGAATTTCAAGCTGCGATACATAATCGGGATGCAAGTAAGTTAGCGCAAGCTTCTATTTAAATAATTTAGGTTTGCTAACAGCTAAGAAAATTTTGTTATAATAGCAAAAATATATCATCCAGCAGATATTAGGTTCAAACTATTCCGAAATTCAATTCTCATGTTTAGGTTTGACTAAAATCATTTCATTGAGGTGGTTTTTATTTAATAGTTTTAAATTGAGGTTTTAACTTGTGGTGATTTTTGAATGGAAAAAATATCGTCTCAAATTCACCTGCGAAATGGAATGTTCAAGAACGTGAATTCAGCTCCACGGTTTGTGTAGATTTAGTTTTAAAATTTCTACGATTTTATCCTACACAACTCTTAACAGATGTATCATGCGTATCAAGCTATTTGTGCTATATTTGAATGAATTCATCTATGAAACTAACGGAAGAAAATATTGGTTTTTAGAAATAACCGTTAGCTTTATCAAATTATCTGCATTTCCACTTGCATAAAACAATCTGACTTGACCTCAAGTTCTTTTTGCGTTAACGGTTATGTCACTAACTGCTGAGCTATGACGAACCTGTTGCTTGGATGTCTTGTAAGGCTTCTACAACGCGACCAAATAACATACACGTGGCCATTCGTGGAGTACGCAATGAATATTATATAAAGTTACTACAGGGTATATACCACAAGAGGGCTGCGTTACACAGCTAAATCGTTTTGTAGAATTTATTTTTAGTAAATTTTTGGAAAATATTGAAAAGTTCCTGATAAACAGAATTAGTTACGATTGTGTTGTTTTAGAATTGCTTAAAAAGCCATTTTATTCATAAAAACATCATTTTAACTGTTTTATTAGTGGGTTCCTGCTAAATTAAGAGGTTTAGATTGAAAGAAAAAAGACTAATGTTTCGGAATTTTCCCTGGATGCATAAGTTGGATATTAATCCATGAAAACAGTTCGCTGCTTAGTGAAACGAAACAGTAAAGCACTGACCATTTTAGTCTGTTGATGTTACTTTTTGAAAAAATTGTTAAAATAGTTGTTTTCTTAAATTTTTAGAAAATTTTTAGCAACAATTGATTTTATCCACAGAATTTACATTCCGTTAGGTTTAATCATTTTCTAAAAATTAGAATCCGAAGACTATCTATTCTCTGAAAATTGAAATGCAAATAAAAATCTTCAAAGGAAACTATATACGAATATTTCATTTTTTATTTCTCTTTGGTAGTTGCTTCATTAGCAATTTTTGTTAATTTGATTATTGTTATTAAGCATTTAGAACTCACCGGGTAGAAGCAGTTCAAACGAGTCAAACACGTTTTAGGGTACAGGGTAAGCGTTACCCTTTCAGCATATATTAAGAGCTGTGCGAAATTTGCTTATAATTAGAGAACGTCTGAGTAACCGTTTCCAAGGAATACTTTATAATGCTAAATTGTTCGGCTGTGAGCCTTTTACTTAGTGTAAGGCTCATACAAATGCATTAAGGCTCAGTTAATGGCCGCAAAGGCTCATATAAGAACCTTAAGAGCTTATGTGCAAACCTTTTCATGACATATAAGGTACATATAAAGACCTTAAGGCAGCGTATCAGGCGCATATAAGGGCTGAAAGGCTCATATAAGGTAGGATCTAAGTGGTAATGTTAATACTTCATAAAGGACCTTAAGACTCATATAAGAACCTTAAGGCTCATATAAAAACACTATTGATGGTCTAAGACTCATATCAGGACCTTAAGGCTCACTATAAGGCACATATAAGGGCTGCTAAGGCTCATATAAGGTCCTTAAGGCTCATATAAGGACCTTAGTGATTCTGTAAGGCTCATATATGGACCTTAAGGCTCATGTAAAGGCCTTAAGGCTTGCACTTAGTCTGTGAGAATGGAATTGTCTACATTTGACAAGGTTACTTTTCAACAAAAATATGAAATATATATCATTCATTAAGTCAATACCACTAATACAGTGATCAAAATATGAACGAACTTAAGCAATTTTTATGGCAAATGGGCTAAAATCTTGCCTTTCCAACATAGGAAGCTATACTGATCAATATATATAAACTTCAAATTGTCGTTTTGCAATTAATGGCGATAATAAATAGCATTTATAATAATCTCTCACTAATTATTTTTTCAGAATTTAAAATTCAATTTCGGATAATTATATTCCGTTATTTTAATTTTGTAGTATCTGGTATTGTATAATCGTGCAAAATCCGTCTGGAATGCAAGTAACCGTTTATAATATGGACGCAATTTCGTATATCTTTCCACAATTTTATTTCAAATTTTGCACGTGGTTTATCGCGTTCAGAGGCGGTGTTTCCACACCGGTGTCAAAATGGGACTAATGGTATTTGGAAAAAGCTAATAGCTAACCCAACGGTAAACGGGGTTCTCCAAATGTGAGAGTGAGTGTTTCGTGGCAATAATTAGCTTTGTCACGATTTCTTTTAGAGCAAATGACACACACGGCTATCATTTGACGATGGTTGTACTGTTATTTTTAATTTTAAGTTTTACGTATTCCGAAAGTATGTTGCATAGCAATTTCACCCGTCAAAACGTACCTGATTTGCTCAAGTCTAGGACCCATGGTAATTTTGTTTTTTTCTTCGACGGCGCGACGCAACCCATGATTGATTTGGAACCCGAATAATCATCAATTTCCACGTTTTTGTTTTTTGAAAAAACGTTTATACCATTTTGTGAAAGCGCTCTACGAACTAATAAGGTGAATGACTGAGTGGGGGCGGAATCTCTCATGGGACTGAATCTCCACTTTTGTCAAATATGTTGACACTTTTAAAAAATAGAGACCAGCTCGTCGTGATTTTTGCGGGAAAATTAGTATAATATTAAATATCACAAAAAATATTGAAAAATTATAGTTTTAGTGGTTGCGAGAACGTTGTTCTTTTCGAATTCACGGCGAATTGCTATTAGTCTTTTATGCGCATAACAAGCTATTTGTTTTCATATCTGCTGCATCCCCCCGACGTACGTATGTGAAAAGAGCACGTATAATTAAAAACATCTTCTAGTCAATTGTATTTTCAATTGTTTTTATTATTTTCAGAGGAATTTTTTCAGAAATTGAAGAGCAATTGTAACACGATTTTTCAAAGCATTCTAGATTTTATACACAAATATAATTCAATTTGGGAATATTTTGCTCTGCGAACTGGCCGAATTTTAACTTATTAACTCCAATATGTTTGACAAAATAGTATGGAAGTTTTTTGATATTACGAAAACGTGGGAGCCAGGTTTGATATTGACTATTTGAAATCATTTGTCTTAAGTAGGAAAAAGCGATTTAATAGAGTCAACAAAGTGAGTATTACATATATCTATCATTAGAAACTGTAGTTTGAAACACATTTCGGGCTTACTATATTGTGAGGACATTTTTTGTCTCACAATAAATGGTATATTACTAATGTTGTTTTTGTAGGGGCTATGATAACAAATGGGGTCTCAAGTTTTAATGAATAAATAAAAAAATGGAGAACACTAACATTAGTTATTTAATAAAACTACATATCAACGGTAGCGAGGTCCAAAATTTTCTGCCAAAGATTTCTCTATCGGTCTTTTTATTAGAAGACTACAGTAGTCATTACTTTTGAAAGATCAAATATACATAGTTGTGATTTTGGGTACAAATACAATTTCAGCTTAATGTGAGCTGGTTTTTCAAAAATCTCATTTTGCACATTGCTGAATTTTTTTTTAAATTTTTTTTGAGGTCCCGTGGTCCCTCCTTTGGGAACCCAAATTTTTTTCAAAAAATATTTAAGTGTTAGTTACCTTCAATAGGCTTGATAAAGAAATGTACGGTTTTGTTTATTTTTAAATCTACACTACATTTATAAAGTTATGAGAGCCCCAAATAACACTTTTTTTTGATTGAGCTTAAGGGGCGGAAATAAAATGTCAAATTGCCCATACTAAGCCTAAGCTAAGGTCTTTATATGAGAACTTACACTAAGCCTAAGCCTAAAATGGGGGTTTTCGCCACCTACAGCGAACCCCCCCGCTCTAACGTGTTTTTTCTGACGCACGATC
>JASANE010011038.1:0-31182 GCA_030248225.1 Trileptium ribeirensis
AATACTAAAATTGTTTGGCACCAGAAAACAGTGCTAAAACCTTCATTGAGGTTAAAGCCATTTTTCTGCTGAAATTAATCAAATTTTAAACTTCAGAAAAGGTTATGTGTAAAAAGATTTGCCAAGTTTTCATGTCATCTGATGGGTGTTTTACACCTGGGTGGAGCCTAAAATCTTGCCAGGGGGGCACTGGGTTTTTTGCCACGGAGAATCAAAAATGTCAGGCCCTCACACCACCACTCTGCAGAACTCAGTCTAGCTAAAGTTTTTATGCCAGAGTATGATTTTTGTTCCCAACCTGAGAAATATCCATATGAGTGTGAATTATACGAAACTACAACCTCAGGCCTACTATTGTGTTTACTCGGACCACTCAGCTATTTTTGCAACCAAATCAAAAATATTTACTCAAACTACAGTGGAGCAAAATACTGTTCTCGTAATGTTATTTCTTAGCAACGATGCATGTGTGATAGTGGTAGCATAATAGCTGTTAACAAGCTAACAAAATAATACTAAGACATCTTAACGACATCGACGGTTCTATACAACATTAATGATCAGGTGTTGAGGTATAACCACCGGGTGTTGTCATGCTGTTCGGAACACAACCCCCAGATTTTCGCCAACAAGGATTTCAACTCAATTATCAAATCCAGTTTTATCAATCAATTATGTATGGTACATTTATACTAGACCTAGAGGCGACATCCCACATTCAAACTAGTGGTCTATCGATAATTTTGTTAGGCACCCCATTCTGCTGCTCGCGAGTACGCCCTACTAAACGGGTGCTAGTCCTTCACGAACGATTCGCAAATATCTTCATTTAACACTGCCCGCGACTATGTAGGCATATTGTGTGCAAGCTTCAAAAGTAAGCAAGTACCACCCATCGACAGCTTTGATACAACCATGTCGGTGCTACCGAGCCTCGAATATTTCATTCGTAGAACCGCGTTCAGGTCATGAAATCCTTCGACGTATGTGGGCGGAAGCTCTTTCCCACTATCACCCGTCATCGTTGACGGTGATACCCGATACCGAGGTCCTCAAATTAATGAATGATCAAAGAGCTCGCCGATTAATCTTGATCGTAAGTTTTGTTTCATTTACGACAACTATAGCACATACTTTAGTGTGACCCTAAACACTACAACTTTAAAAGCATCCTAAAATATCTTTCTTAGTGAACAGAAAAACACATGTTTAGGTGATGCCCGCTCATGAAAATATATTAAGCACAACGCCCGAGTTTTATATCTTACACATTAATTTCTAGATAAAACTTATTTATTATTATTCTGATAACAGTTTGTACGCTGTTTATTTGACGCGGACATCAACAAAGTAAAAACAACTATTCTTCTTACAAGGAGCCTGAAGACATGATAAATTGCTGCGACAAATACTTAAAGGAAAAAATGCATGAATCTTAGTTAAGCAATATTTAAAACACAAGAATTGTCCTGCCTACATCCTATACCAACCGGCACCACCAAAGCAAAACTGCTTGAGAGACAGTGCTATTTTTGCAGAAGCTAGGTTGACAAACAAAATTTTCAAAGACATCATACGTGTAAAAACTGTTATCAAGTCTCTTTTTTGCGGCTGCGAGCGCCCTTTGGGTCGTGTGAACCACAAAACATTCTTTTTTTCTACTACTAAAAAAACTTAAGGCTCACCCCGCGAAGCAACCTGTTTCCTAGTCTGGCAAAACAATTGTTACGGAACACTTCTTAAAATATTTAAAATTTGGCACAAAACTGTTCGCGATTGAAATCTAGCCTTTTTGTGTTCGCGTAACATTTGTCGAATTTGAATTAAGCTAGTTTGTTTGCGTACGCCACGAGCCGATCTACACTATTGATCTGCTCTGTTGTCATGCCTACATCAAATTTGTCCCCGAACACTCCCGATCCAAAATGAAGTTATCACATCAACTTAATTTTGGCAATTCAAAACGCTCGAAAATCTGTTCGAATGCAATTCCCAGACTTGGATTTAATTTTGCGAATTTTCCGTTAAGCGAAAAACCGAATGCAATTCAGCCTATTTTTCGTAAATAAGCGTTCCTTTTGCCACCAATATCGGTTGTTGCAAAATAAGACGGTTGGTAGGGTCACCTTATGTGTAGTCACGCATGACGAAAACCGATAAAAATCTATTAAACGCCACCAAAAAAATTAAAAATATTTATTACAAACTCCGAAAAACAAATCTGAGACCTAGGTCATTTCTCCCAGCTACCACGAAAACTGTGTTTAAACAAATGAAGATTAAACTGTTTACATAACCGCTGAATAATGCTGCGTTCATGTTGTGTTCCCAGCACTTAGCATCTATGTACCCAGGGACTGGCGGAACGCTTTTTACCGAGGGCACACACCGTTGTTTGACAGCAATCTATCATCATATGCTCGAGAAAAGTATTAACTAAAATAAGTTAGGTGTAAGCAAACAATCCGATCTTGAAAATCTCGGCAAATTCAGTTGAACAAAGCCGATCTTGGAACAAGCGCGATTCAGCTGATGCAACAAAGCTGCGGCAGCGTAGCAACCGTTAAACAGTGGTTGAATGACACGCAGCGGGCCGCGGTCCCGCTTTCCTGTCCTCATGTACTTACACACAGTGTCATGAGGACGTGTTAGGCACCGAGTTTTTCAAGGGTAGCTTATAGCATTTGCGCTTGATGCTTGAGCACGCCGGCGGCGTCCATTGTGGGTTCGCCAACCGTGAGTCGGCATTATCTGGTCACGATGCACTAGAATCTAGATGATCCAACGAGTTCTAAAAAGTGATCGAGCAACAACAAACACAGCCGCATTAGCTACAGGCGGTGCGTTCTCGTGTAATCCGCGTTAAATTGCTAGCTCAGGGGCGTGTGCGACACCGCAAAAAACATCTAGCAAATATGGGTGTGACCCTACATATACGGCAGGGTCACGGCTACAGGGTATAAGTTACAAACATCGGCAACATTATAACGTGAACGCCTCATACGCTCCAAACTCCAAGATGCGCTAGTTAATAACTTGGATATTAGGAGAGCTTTACATTATTCGTAATTCCGCAAGGATGTCGATGGTACCAGCACCGTCGTGTTTCGATGAAATATGGTATTGCGTGCATTGAAAGAACATGGCGATGGTTAGCGCTGCTGTACTCGATCTATGTAGAACATTGGGCAGCGTGTTTTACATCATGATACGTAACACATTGTTCATCGTTATTCCGTTTTTTGATTGTACAAAATATTTAATTACATTTCGATAGCGAATGAAAACGCTGCCCGATGCGATATAACGCTTAATTTTTTAATCAGTGGTTTTTCTAACGTGACTTCGTCAAAAGGTTTTGCTACCAAATTTAAGAGGAAGTGCGTTGATTTATATATCAATCGCTTGCTTATTCCGTGCTCCATTTAATTCTGGTAAGTGGTTTTTATAACGTTACAACATAGTTTGCACATACGGAACATGATCGTTATTTAAGCAACGACGCCAATTTAAATACTTGTATCTTGCACGCCGACAGAGCTGTGTCACTAGGGGTAGACCACCAACGTGAAAGGTAGGGTGTGCGGCCATCCAGGGGGGTAACCTCCTGCCGGTATGTGTAATAGCTATATTTAATGTTTTACGTTGCATGAAAACAAGAAAGTTGTGGTTCATCAGTATGTCAATATCTTTATGCGTGATTTGCGCCGACTCTGAATCAAGGCATAGCCAGACCTGAGTTACAAGATGGCGCAAGTGATTTACATGGAGGAGGGGATAGGATTTTGAAAGCATAGCACACCGTACGTCCCAGTTCCTGATGCTCTTGCCGACATTAGGGCCGGGTCAGTAATACGAGCGTTATGTTACTACAAGCGATTGGGAGTGCAAAGGGTGTGGTGTAACATGGCGGCATGATGTTAGAAGAGAAAATGGGAAACTGTGGTAAGATTGTAGCCAATGTGAATCTTGGATCCAGAGCGATTGTGCGACTAAGATAACAAAAGTTTTGTTAAGAGTGCTTTTCGTAAATATGAGGACCTTGTTAGCACGAAACCAAAATATATTAATTTGGGACTGCAGTATTTTGTTTTGCAATTGTGTTGGCCAATATCTGTTTTCTTGCTTAGACGCTTTACGCGATTTTGCCTGCATTATGTTACGAATTTGTGTTCCTTATTACAAAATTCCGCTCCTAAAACAAAATTAGCGTTCCTTAATTGCATGCCACTAATCAAAGAGTAGCGTTCCTAAATGGAAAACCATGTTCCTTAACAGTACAAAACTGTTGTATTAAGGAACGCATCAAGCTTTTTGGCCTCAGCTTTTATCATGACCTGTGTTCCATGCCAAACCTACAGAATAGGATCGGCATAAGCTTACGAATATGTTATATAAATTTTGTAATATAGATTTAAATAAATAAAGGATAACGACGAACGTTCCTTATGTGCAAGGAAAACTTTTTGAAACTGTTCCCTAAATACACGCTGCACTATACGCTGTCTTTCTTCTAGGTTCCATCAGTACCATACTAGACTGAGAAAATAAATATCCTTCACCAAAGAGAACACTATAAACAAACTTATGAGTTTTCGCTGCTTCCGACGTGATCAAACACAAACTCAATCGATTAACTCGGCAAGTCTATATTTTTACTTCCAAAATTACGACATAACTCACACAGAAAAAAAATTTATCAAATTATTATTGTAAGAATCATTACACATTTTTAAAGAATAATTTTTGACGTTGGAGAACAACTGCATTTTAATAAATACTGGGACCAATGCAACTTTTAGGGACGGCAGTGAAATATATACATGCTATGCTGTGCTCGCATATATACCGAGTCTAAGCGTTAGTGATATATCTTATCTCATGCCCATAATATATATATATGTGCCATATGCCCATTAAGCCGAGTCGGGGGGCTGCCGGTCCACGAACCGCCCAAAACTGAGCTGTTGCTTTTTCTAAGCACATATCGGCCGGAACCTCGAGGCGATATAGGCCGCTACTGCAGTATCAAGTGATATACCTACACCTAGACTAAATTTAGATTCATTCCCTAAAATGTCAGAATTTGTTTTTCGTGCAGCATTTTACAAACCCGAGTCACCGCCAGAAATTGAACATGAACTGATGTATTGCAAGCAGCGCGCTCACACCATTGAGCTACGCAGGAGCTGTTGCTCGGTTTGTTTGACACAATTCGCCAAGCAAACGAATGACAAGTGTACAACGTAGCATTATACACAACTTCAGCATTTGCGTAATGCTTTCCAATTTGCGTTCATATCGTTTTGGTATTAACACTAGGAATGAATGGGTTAAAACAGTCTGGGTGTATTCGCCTGAGTTAGGAACAGTGGTAGCATTTTGATGTAACAAAATATAAAATAATTAAGAAACATACAAAGTTTAACCATTTCCTTACTTATATTATATGAATTGTATACATATATATCCCCAACACATGACCTACAGCGGACGCCTAAATCCACAGTAGCATATTTTAACCAAAGAAGAATCCTGAATGCGAAGAGAGTTCGATCCGCCGGCAGATCATTTCCAAGTGAAAATTTCTGAAACGGATAGGTCAAAATCATCAAAAACCGTTTTCGGTGCACAGGTACCTCTATTCCAGGAATGAATCTTGCTCGGAAAAATGGAGGAACGCCACACAAAACATTTTTGTCAGTGACCGTGTTCACAGTAATAGCAGATATATCGGACAACTAACGAGTCACGAAATATCCATTCGCCCCACAGGAAATATCCTGGCTACATCCCTGCACGTTCCCATAAAACAAAAAATTCCTGCACAAGAGCTAAAAACACTCGAATATCGTCCTGAATCAAAATGCTTTACCGACAAACCAAAACGGCAATTCAATTTCGTTATATAAAGATGGACAATTATTCGATCATGAAGTGCTCCGTTTCCTCGGATGGCACAAATTTCTGATTGACTGGCTCACACGATGAAACCCAAAGCATTGACAAAGAGAAAGTGAAAAATCACTTCAATAAAAAATTTCTACAAATCCTAGTGCACCAATTTCTATAGTTAGCCAAAAAATCTCACATCTTAACTGCATTTTTATTAATTGCAATAGCTAGTAATTAAGATGCTGGTTTTAAAAAATTATTAAAGTTCAATTTTTACGCTAGTTGAGAACTCGCCGACCTCGGTGGCGCGCAAGCTTTCAGTAAGCGAGAGCTTACTATTTTGCCTTCATAACTCCATAAGCAACATCGGCAGCATATAAAAAGCACATGCTGTGTAGAAAAGTGCGTATTTCTAATGACTAGATACGTAATTTTTCAATATATGTTATGATATCTAAGGGGACATAACTTTTTCCCAGAAAATTATCAGTGCAGCGCGCAAAATAGTCGAATCAAAATTCTCGATACAACGAATGTGGAAGCTAATTTTATATTGTATCTTTAATAAAATCATATTTGTCTGGAGTAAAAAAGAACATCTTAACTGCGTACAAGAAAATGAGGGTTACATAAAAGCCTCATTACTGCACTTTGAAACATATTTCGCGCTTTACTACATTGTAAGGACATTTTGACCCACAAAACTTATATGATCACTCCGAGTGACAATACAGTATTATAATATATATTCTTCTGAATTCCCGATTATAAAATTACAAAAGCTATAAAGTGGTTAGAATAAAAGCGATGAAATAAAATTGCGTTACGTTTGTTTAGGTTCGGGTCACTATCAAAAAAACTACCTACAATGCAAAATTAAAGAAACATTCAGATTATAACTATAACTTAAACTAGAAACTCTATCGAGATTGCAGAACGTAGGAACACGTAGGCATAGGTACACCTAAGCCTTTTGCGTACATAGCCAATGAGATCTCGATAGCATACGTCGATATGCTACATGTGTGAGTTAGAACAAAACTAACACATGGCAATAAGTGTCCCATGCCACAAAACCCCCAAATGCAAGCTATCAGCAACGAATAGGACGCAACAGTAAAATTAGGAATTTTGGGTCCATGAACCGCGAGGGTGCCACACCATAAACCCTACGACTTCAGAACCGGAGCCTTAATCGAAAAACAAAAAAGAGGCATCGGCATATATCATTTTACTATGAAATAAAACAAACCAGAGAAAAAATTCGAAAGTTAAGATAATAATAACCTTGCTTACGTGAAGAGTACTAAAATGGGGCGAAAGCCCTCATTTTGACCTCTGACCCCGAACCATGGGGGCGCCATACCCCGGTACCCATGGAACACTTGAAGGCGTAAAACAATGCGTTCGTTGAGCAATACAAATTACAACGAGATCCCTCAGCGCCAGATATCCGAAACCCGGGACGGCAAAAGCCTCTCGCCAAATTTCGGGCCAAAAATATCTACATTTAACACCACACACTGTTTCTGGACAGCGAGAACACGAATAAGCATTAGAACTGTAAAACAGTTTTGTAAACAGCTCGAAGCTACCTTTTGGCTGAGTTTGCGTAAGCTTTACTCCGATTTGAACACGTTCATCACATCAAATATAAGACAATAATTAATAATAGCAAGAGTGCGTTGGAGAAGAGTATGACACTTCCCAGCACTCATAGGTTAACGTTGTTCGATGAAGGGGGCGTTTTCGGCCTAACCCTTCCCCCAGTTTAAATGGGGTCGTCATGCACAGGCTTCCAGTCTCAGGAGCTATGTCGCATTCCCAAGTTTTGCGGTGGTGGGGGTACGTCGGACCTCCAGTTTTGTGAGACGGCCGGTTGAACCTCTGGCTGTTTATAAACCGACCCCACACGTTAAACTGGGGTCTGTGCATTGCAACGCCTTCTACAACTGGGGGGGGGAGCGAAAACGCCAGTGTCATCAAACGCAGGCTAACATTAGAGTGCAGGAAAGTGTCATACTTTTCTCTACCACAGTCTTGTTAATAAACAATAACTAAAATGTCGTTACAACGAAATAACGTTCCAGGTCGACGCTGATGCCGCAGTCCCTCTTGCAGAAGAATGCAGTTATGAAATATGGGCCTCCCAAATGCTACGTGTTTGCAAGGAGCCACAAAAACCCAAATTTATGGTTAGATGACTAAAAATTTGCTGTTTGGAACAATAACACACCAAGCCATTTGGCGTATAAATTTAATACAAAACGTTTTTGTTCTTTTCGGTCAGCTCACAATGCTCATCAATCGTCTTGTAGATCTGAAACGAACAATTAACTATTGTTTGCATCAAACGCTCCAGTTATAAACCAATAATAATAATAATTCGAAACCACAGCTTAAAAATAAGTGCAATCGAAATTGATCGAAATTTCGTTTAATCGAAATTTTATAAATTTGAAAAAATTCATTTGCACTAAAATAAAAAATGAAATTGATCAAGATTTCGGACAATGCAACTTTTACGGGCGGCAGAGAAATACATGCTATGCCGTTCTCGATATACTAAGCCTTAATAGTCTTACCGTAAGCTAAGGTCCTTAGATGAGTCCTGTACTAAGCCTAAGTCTAAATCGTGGGAGCTGCCGCCCCAAACTTTTCGCTCTAAGCTGTTCGTTTGACTAACGTTAAAACGTCCTGCCCCTAAAGGTGCATGGCTCGAAATTTCGATCGATTTTTCTGGCTCTCCGAAAGTAAGGAGTGTGGGCCCCATGACATGTTCGGCGCCTCAAAAAAGGGTGTCTCCCGGTTGCCCCTCCCCCGGAAAAAGTTTTGGCTTCCCCGACAAAAAGCCCCGTGGCCACATTTTTTAAATCCCCCGGTAAAAACACCCCCGAGGCATAAAATATTAATTTTTTTTACGAAAATCCCTTTCCGAAGTTAAAAATTTGACCAACTTCAGCAAAAGATCTTTTAAAAAGTTGGTTCTAACGTCAATAAAGACACTTTCTGAGACTATTTAACAATTTTAAATAATAAATTTTGAAATTTCAAGCACACAGTTGGTCCCACAGTACAAGCCCGGAGGCTTTCGTGGTTTACAGCTCCTGCGCCGACATCACCCTCCCGAAACAAGGGCACCGGTTCGTACCCCTGGCAAAATTTTCAGCGAACAGAGAAGCCAGTATTTTTCACTTATTTCTGGCCGTGAATATATGTAACAAACAATACAATTATATGCATTTGTCATAGGTGTAGACAGGAGTGTTGAGGGTTATTTCCCCTAAGGGTCGGACCCCCCAAACCATATTTACGCCCCCACTCCCCCCAAAAATGGGGTAAAGTTGGCAAAAAATTCATTTGGGTAAAATAGGCAAAAATGTGGGCCGGGTGAGGTATATCCCCTTGAGACATCCCCTGCCCCTCCGGCCGTCTACCCTCCTCGCTCTGAGCCGATGGACATTCGACACCTACGGCATATGTATTAAACGTACCGAAGGTATTTTATATATAGCGCATTTCTGAAATACACACCACGGAAAAATTTAAGCCACTGATGGAAAATTTTACACAAAATTTAATACGCGTATAATTTCCAAAAGGAAAACCCCTAGTTACAGTATGAGCCAGAAATGACTGCTGCTCGTTGGTCCGAAAAGCGACAGTCATTTATGGTGCGTACTGTATTTAAGAATTGGAACAAAATGCTAGACATTATACCAGCATGTTCCTGAAAAGTTCTACAGTACTCGCCAGAAATGAATGTCGTCTTTCGAACATCAAATAGAAATGGAACAAAATTTATTTATTGTCGAACAGCCGTCGAACACTTTTCGAACAGCTCTCGAACAAATTTAAAACGCGCTCCAAAATTTCTAGCACGTCTCGAACAAAATTGGAACACACCCACCAAAGAGAACAAGTGGTTTGATGGATGTTAGTGACACGAACTCGCAAATTGCTTTTTCTTATTTCTTTAAAGATTGAATAGCGTTCCGAAGTCTGCAACAGTACAAGTAATATTACTACCCGTACAGTCCTTTAGTGAAATTGGGTTAAACAATATTATAACCACTAACCGTTGAACCAGTTGTCGTTCATACTTGAAATATTGTTTGCCTTTTTCGTTGACTGTATTGTTTCGTCCATTTCCGAGTGGCTGAAAAAATAGGAAACAAACTAATAATACAAAAAATTAAATCTTTTATTACAAATTTGCCCAAAATACGAAAATAAAAATATGTAATATATAGATATATTCGACACAGTCTTAATACTAACTTGAAGCAGGGAGTCCGCCGCTCTCGGAGGAAAATTCTTCAGGATTTTCAAAAACATTTCTGTGCTATTTGTCAGGACAAACCTAGACCCATTTCGCAGGCCGAAATATGGCAACCTACCACATTGATTTATCTGACGTTGCCATGGAAATATATTAATTTGCAAGAAGTGTCTGAATTTAGTGTATCCATGTCAGATACTGCCAGCTTCGTCAGAATTTTTTAAAAGTTTAGGTGACAACGCTGTCCAGTCTCCTGGAAAAACGAACGTAATATTATGACGGCGTGGATCTGCTGTGGTAGGGCTTTATAGCGGATGTCCATTCGTTGGCTAGTAATTTCCTATACCACATTAAGTAACTCTAGCACCATATAGAAACTAAGGATTCCGTAGTTATTGCTGGATACCACCTTTTAATAACCTGTTTTGCATATATGTGTAATAATTTGATTTGTGAAAAAAGCGCTTAAACGAATAATATATAAATAACGGGGCACATCGAACTAATTTCGGAATCATATAATGGTAAAAACAAATTGTGGCCATACGGGTACCAGTCTTTCGCAGCCCATATCTCGCGATACAGGATTCGCATCGAAAATTGAAGACCACAGCTAATCGATATTTATATGTTGGCTGACCACGGGACCGAATATGGTTCGCTGACCTTAGCCAGAAATAGAGATTTTTCAAATTTAACCATGTATTGTTTGCTTGTACCATACAATGAGTGCATATTAGGTTATCAAGCATGCTGGATACGTTGATTTTGCTATCTAGAGTCGAACTTGACTTTATTATACTTTTTCACGGGTATCAATGTTTTTCGGCCGACGAACCCGATTTTAAAAATGTAATGCATTTTCATTGGCGTGATTATTTATTGCCGCAGGCCATCAAGAATCGTCTATATGAAGGTATTTCTTAAGGCTGAATACAATGGTTTGGTTACCTTGTGTCCACGGTGCATATTTCATGTGTATTTCACACAGCAATGTTGTCAAAACCAACCACATTAATCATCTAACAATCGGTTCAAATTCACACGGCGTGAAATAGAGTGGCGGTGGTAGTTACTCTTTAAGTTGGGATGAGGAACACGAAATCTTAATTTCGAGGGATCCGGGACAGCATTCCCCATATGTAAAATATTTGCGACATTTTAACGCTTGAAAGCTTAGGTTTAGTAATACACCGAAAAATATTCCAGTTACTGTTTCCCTAAAGCCACCCTCATGTTTACCTTGAGCTGTTTATAAAATAAAACATAAGAACATCTCCACAAATAACTTATTACTCGTTGTCTATAAGCATCGACTGTAGCGCGATTGTCGGCACTGCAAGTTTGGCATTCTTCAACGTCGTAGTCATTGTTCCGTCCGTTGCCATCGTTGACGAAAGGAGTTTCGTTGGTATTTTGCACATACCCCTATAAAACGAAAAAAATGTACAAATAAGAGTGAACGAACTAAAAATTATAATTACTAATCACTAATTGCGTTGTTATGATAAAACCGTTTATTTTGCTAATGAAATGCCATCAGTGCTCGTTAAAACGTAACAATAATTACTGTCGTCAAAATTTGACACTCGATAGCAATAAAACATTAATAATTGTTATTATGCGAGGATATTACACAAAAAATCCAAGACGCACGGGGTATATCAACGGCAATATTAATATTTTTACACCCAACCATTTCGTTTCACTCGAAACGATCACGTCAAATGAAAATTATCCTACTTTTTCGCCACAACGACCACGTTACGCTTCGGTTCGCGGTCGTACGCCTGAGTCTCGAGACAAAAATGGCCAGCATACTCGTGAATCACTCGGCGCTGATCGGATTTCATCGGCGGGAATACGTAGCTCCGTTTACCCGATTTCTGAAATGACAAATAGGCGAATAGCCAATAAGCCGATAATGAGCAATATTAACGAAAAAATAGTTCCTTGACGAAACCCTAACCGTAATTTGTAGTGCAACATTTCGTGGAGTGCCCAAACAATGATGATAAAGAGATGCAAGCAATTCGCGTTTGGCTAAAATATTTTACTACTTCTCAGCGGACAATGATGCTATTGTTTATTGATTTGATGCAAGACGCTAGATTTGACCGACTCAAATTTTGTCCATAACAAAACTATGATCCATATAATTATTTGACACAAGACGAATTGGCAAAATCATCGTCCTCAGCAAAAGTACTATGGGACAGCCACTGCTCAATATTCTTTTTCAAAACTGAACTTGGGTCCAGTAATGAAATGCACTCCAATAATTAACAGACGTTATACAAGCAACAGAAACAATAATTAGTCTTTCACTCTTCGTCGCGCAAAAAAATTATCCACTATTCCATTAGTAACGCCGACAGCTAAATAAACAGTAAATTGTAGACAATGGTGTCGGCGAAGCGCTAAATAAAGAAGATTGTCCAAATCTGCGATTGCAAAGACGTTACCATATTAATTGTCCGGTATGGAATAGAACTTACATCTTGTACCGTCTCCACCAATTGAATAAATATCCGTTCGATTTGTGCAACAAACGCAGGAGCTTTTTCGTATTCACGACGTAGAAAATCAGCATAGATTGGAGCCATATCGGATCCGACGGTGTTAGCCGACAACGGATCCCGATCGATTGCCAACGCATCGGCCCACGCTTTGTTGCGCTGCAGTCGTGTACATTCGGCGTTGCATGGAAGACTTAAATAGAACACATAAAAACTAAAACAACGTGAAATAAAATCGAAATCTGACAATCGAATGCCATCACGAACAGATCACACCGGCTTAGGTTTACAAAACTTTATTCGATCATCCATAGCAATGCACGGGTGTAACCAGCTACCCCATCTCTTTACAAGGAAACTGGGTTGGCCGGTTTGGCCACAGAATTTCCAAAAGTGCTCGGGCACTTTGGGGGCCATGTACATTCTCGGGTGATATTTCGTAGTGGGCAGAGGAAAATTTTGTTCAATATGTTACATATCTCCAAATATTCAGGTACTTTTACTTTCGTTACAAATGTTTTCAGGATATAAAACAGCATTTTAGCACTAGAAATAGTAAGTAGTATTTAATATTTAAAAAGATTTACTATCAGAGAAACAATTTTGAAGACATTATAAATCATAAACTAAGTGGAACATGGAGGTTTGAGGAGAGTGCGGGTACGAACATAAGGGTAAATTTCACGAATGCTGGGGATTTCGAAATCGGAAAAATTCCTCCATCCCCTACTGTAGACATGCCAGGTTGAGATCACCAATCAGTATTATAAAAAACTCTCTATAAATTTAACTTTTAATTATATTATCAGTTGCGTCATTGCATTTTAGAATGCTACATTTCCGTTAAGACATGAAATGAACCACTGGCACAAAGCACCGGGACCGGAGAATAATTACTCTAACAATGCCGATTTGCATATTTGGGGCCTTTAGCTGCTCCTTCAAATGTAACTCGTCTCCATCGTAGAAACGCTAAAAATAGATTTCGTCTACCAAAATTGTTAAGAAGTTGGGTAACACGGACAAAAATGTCATTTCCATTAAACACTAAAGCAGAACACTTTCTACATTACGGAATAATTATTATACAATACTTTACAATTTCCGGAATAAATAATAAACATCCTGACTACAGGGTTAAGGATTGCATCCACTTAAAACAGCTAACGGAAAGTCGACAAGGCACTCTTGTTCCTGGATTAGAAACAATTTCAAACCAATTAAATTCTCAAGTTGAGCCAACGCTATGAAATTTTAAATCTACTATTGCCATTCAATTAAATCGACATTCGGCGCAAGGGTTCTCAGCTAGACTCACCATTTGGATCGGTCCATCTCCGCCGCTGTCTGAGGCGCCACCGCGTCCAACGTTATTTGCTCCTGCGAGGCTGCAGCGATCTGCAATGAAACGAGTTGGCATTTCTGTTGACCCGCAACAAGTCGATCAATCTCAAAGCAACGAAGCGATTTTCGAGCAAATCCACATTTGCAGCAAACGTCCATCTGAAACAAAACATAACTTCTAAATTTTAAACTTTGTTACACTTCTTTCTAATTTTAGGACACACGCACAGCATGTCGCGCTAATAGTTTTTTAGTAAAAACAGACGTACTAATGACGCGGTTTTTCACAATAAAAACAAAATACCGGTCGCACCTTGAAATTCTAATTTCAGTAACATTTCTGTACAAACACATGAGATAAATCGTTATGCCCCATTAAGCTGTCTACCGCTGTTAAAATTTTGGCTCCTTTGGAATTTTTAATTCTACACTCCGGAAAAATGCCTACATTTGGCAACAAATAAATTTTCTAAAAATTCCGTTTCCATTTTACCAAAAATTGTTTTTGAGATATAGCGTAACTCGAGGTACCGATCGTCTGATTAGATCCCTCCGGCTACAGCAGGGTATTTTTTTAGCAAATAGAGAGATTAAATAAGGGTTAAACACCTGAGTTAACCCCGCCAAGACGTTCTTCCTGAGAAGAATATACTAGTGACACAAATTCTACACCGAATTAATGTATCGCCAACAAAATACACAACATCGCATCAGGTATCAGTATTTTACATCAGG
This sequence comes from Trileptium ribeirensis, assembly GCA_030248225.1. Classification (NCBI taxonomy): domain Eukaryota; kingdom Metazoa; phylum Nematoda; class Enoplea; order Enoplida; family Thoracostomopsidae; genus Trileptium; species Trileptium ribeirensis. The sequence continues at coordinate 14,776 of JASANE010011038.1, forward strand.
TTAACGTAGAGAAGTGGCTTACCATTTGCCGACACGGAGTGTCAGGACACTCTTTTCCAGGATGACACCTTGCCAAGCACGTATGGCCACATAGCTCGCGAATGGCGACACATGGCTGCGAACATGCTGTAGTTGCGGCCGATGTGTCGGCAGACGTCAAACGATTTGGCTCAGAGTAGTAGTTGGTGGCGTTTTGACTACTCGACTCGGAATTTCTATTGTTTTTGTTGTTATCGATATGGAGATGACAATTTTCTTTACAACGATGTCCACATGGCAGCTGTGCGTCACACCGCTTGCCACACGATATCTTTCCAAAGTAGCACGGTATGTTGGTCCGAATCTGAAAACAAAAGAAAAACCGAGTAGCTTCAAATTTTTACTAATTATAAATAAACGTTCATCGCGTAGTCATAACATCTTTGAAGTGTAAGAACAAACGATAATTTCTGGACACAATATCATCAGCAAACAGGATGATCGACTGTTTTACTTATATACGTCTTCGTTTAAAAATGTACCCGTTTGCCTGCATACACCCGACTTGATGTACTATATTTACTACAAATAGTGTGGCCACCCGAAAACATTATTGAACACCTTGTCTCGCCGGCGTTACAGCGTTAGGAAAATCTGTGACGTTCCACAGCATGCTGGCAACATTTCTTGACACTATGATTGCTACACTACTCTCAATTATGTCAAAATAGGTCATACATATATAGGGTCATACGGTGCCTGTACCGCAGCGGAAAACAGAAATTAAAACGACGTACTACAGCAATGAGCTGAATCACAAGTCAACAGCAGCTCTTCGCCAATGTAATAAGCCTATGATATCTTGTTTATACAAACTGCTTGAATGAAAATAATACCTACAAAAAACGATATACGGTCCTACGTGGAACCAAGGATACCTGAGGAAACGGAATTCGTTTTCCGCAGCTGTAACAGGGACAAATTTAAAACAAAGGCAACACATCGGATAATAACAGAGGTAGTATTATTTGAAGCCAAAAGGATATGATGTGCAACTAGGCCTACGGCCGGCATTTAACATTTGACACAGCGGCCAGCACTAACATTGGATACTTAGTAATTTTCTCTGTAAAACTTATAGTTGATTTAGTCAAAACGAACCCAAAATTCTCGGCAACCATTGTATTTTGACATACTACGGCTTCAATGCACTAGCTATATATGCATTTACGCCACGCCCGGGTTAATTAATTGTTTGAAAGTCAAGTCTAATAGAATGACTCACTTGATGTCTCGCGAACATGTCACAAACAGGTTAATATATCGATTTTTTGTACGGCATTTTTTAAGCAGAATCACGCAATCAACCTTAATGCAGCTGCCACATACTGCAAGAATAAATTTTAAGCTCACTTCGTGATTGCCAAAGCACATATGCTGCGTCAGAGTCGTACAAGGCGGACAATCTGGTTCTGAGTGACACGTATGATTCACCGGATGACCACATGGATGTTCCCTAGAACACGGTTCGTTACACGCGGGTGGCCGTGATCCACACGGCACCGGAGGATAGAGCACAGACTTGCCACATTCACAATATAGTTCGTCGAAACCTAGAACGAACAGTAATAAAATTTCAAAACATCACGAACCGTATCTTTCTCTTTCCAGCATTTAAATATCCTTCATTCAATCCATCAAATGCCACTAAATTTTTACCACAAAAGAAGATGAAAAAATAATACTATAGAAGACATTGAAAATATTGCTCCTTCCGACTGTGTGATCTAAGTCGCCGTACAAGTCTGAGCCAAAAAGCTCAAAAAATATTATATAGCCACTTTTTCAGGTAAAATGTGCTGGATAAACAGAGAAAATAGCAACAGATCAATCGTCGGTAAAAGACTAACTTGTTTGAAGACACGGATTACATTGTAGTCAATTATAGCCACTTCGCCTGCCAAAATATGTTCGATAAAGTGACAAAATAGCAACAGATCAATCGTCGGTAAAAGGCTCACTTGTTTGAAGACACGGATTACATTTTAGTCAATTATAGCCACTTCGTCTGCCAAAATATATTCGATAAACTGACAAAATAGCGACACATCAATCTTTGGTAAAAGACTCATTTGTTTGAAGACATGGATTGCATTTTAGTCAAGTATAGCCATTTCGCCTGCCAAAATATGTTCGATAAACTGACAAAATAGCAACACATCAATCGTTGGTAAAAGACTCACTTGCTTGGAGACACGGATTACATCGACCTGAGTGACAAAGCTGTTCGCAAGTGTGGATTCCGCACGACAGCTTCTTTCCACAAACTTGGGTACACAAATGCACCTCTTGAATGCAGCAAAATTCCTGGCATTTATGTCGCGTACACGACTTTTTCTTGCTGCATTTCCGATCGCAAACCAACGGATTTGCTTCTGCAACAATAAAAACACAAAAAATATCGCACACAGTCAAAAAATACATTTCTGAAAATAGAATACAAGTAAGTTAAAACATGAAGAAATACACAACATACAAAACATTATCAATGAAAGCGCAAGCCAAACATACACGTTTTAATATTGCCATCGGCGGTTGAGTATACCACGCGCCCCCAATCAAAAATTCTTTCCGGTCACTCACAAAAAATGCTGTTGGTTATAGTTTCAGGGCATCATATAAAAACTGTCGGAACAATCACAGGTATCAGCAACAACAGCGAGGGATACAAATTAAGGCAAATCGTTCGCAAAAACTGATGCGAGAATAGAAATTGACAACTGCTGCTAATTTTTCTCAGAAACGGTCCGCGAAACTTTTGCTTTTATATCTGTCCTTAACTGTACATTACACCAATACAATCAAAGTCCGATGTATTTACATGTTTGCTTGTTTCTGATGTTAGTGCGTGTTAGGTAAAGTCGTGAAGGCCAGTGTCGGCTAAAAAGTAGCCGTTGGCTTTCGCAGAATCTCGCACCAACTATTAGGAATATAATTTTCGATGCAACAACGATAGCACCAAAATTTAGGAACTGGTAGAAATACTAGATTTTTTACGATCAAACGGTGTGATTTTTTACAATGTTTTTCATTACGTACTCTTTGTAGTGGAAAAAGCAAGCCAACTCAAAATTCAGTTTGCTAGCTAGGAATCAATACAGTGTTAAACGGAAATCCTCCTTTAGCTTGAGTGCGACTGCATTCTTAATGACTCGCACACAAAGTTAACCATTTGAATTATTCGAGTGAAACTCTGCGCCTCGCCCACACGCCCTAAAGGCTCCCAAATTAATTTTACTAAGTTGAAATTTAGCTTAACACCGCGACATTTAGACAAACAGTTTTAAAAATAAATTTATTGCCCCACGACCGAAGATTCGGAAGTTCTCTTCACACTTATATTAGTTATTCGGTGAAGAAATGTAGAACAAAACTATACGAAAAAACCGATTCTGAACAGTTTAGCTAATGTATTGAAATTGAACAATGATCGTTTAGTTACCGTCAACCAAAACAGCTTCTTCACAAGGTACGTTTTTAATCACGTTTCCACACCGGCACGGGAGTTTCGTGGTCAGCTTGCACGGCGGGCAAGGTCCCTCGTGGCAAATTTCTTCACACCGATGAACATTATCTAAAATTAATGAATGTTCCCGCGGAATTCGGGGTACCATTTTCCCTGTCTCAGAGCCCAAAATCCCTGTTTCAAACTGAGATTAAATGGGGGTTTTGCGACTATGAGGAATCACTATAGAAGCACTCGGTACACCAGAGGCAGACGGTTTCTGAGCCAAATTCACATTTAATTCAAATTTCCGAAAATTCCTAGCGAATTAAATATTTAAATAGGTGTTTAACTACATAATGTTAGCTATTAATATCAACATTTTAATGTTCGGAGATGCAAAAGCCGAAGTGTTAAAACCGGTTCCAGGGATAAATGGAACTTAAAACAAAAAATGAAACCGAATTAGACCGTGAATGTCTCCCTAAAATGCTAGTCAACTTTAATTTTAGAATTCACAACTTTTTGTTGTAAAATGACAAAATTCCATGTTTTTTCCTGTAAAAAATCCGTTTTCACTGTTTTCCCTGTTGCGCGGGAACCCTGTAAAAATCATTTAAAATAACGATATAGAAACAATGTAGCAGATAACGACAATGGGCCAAATTACAATCACCACACTGGTTATAAACGTTTAGAGCAACTTCTTGAAGCGATTGGCAATGACAGAGTCTATTACGAATAGTTGCTTAGCAGGAGAAATACCTGCCAGCCATTTCCTCTGTTCGCTCCGAGGATAGAATAGCTATTCAACAAGCCGCGTAATACAACGCTATTCCACAACGTTACTGCTACAATACTACATCTATTTGTTCGATTCTATCTACGAAATAAAAACACGATCACCCCTTAGTAACGAGAAATTGATGATCATCAACTTATCATATCATTTTTGAGGGTAAGACTACATTTCAAAAATTAAAAAGCGCCACTTAAATATGAAAGCTAAAATGTGATTTTGCTAAGCGTGCCTTCCGGTCCGAACTCTCGAACCTTCCCGCATTGTTGTCCACACGTCGGAACCGGGTCCGTGCAAACCGTTCGTTGAGTCGGCAAGAGTTCGGTCACAGGCCGACGACCACACGGACAATGTGTGGGCCTCGGCGGCTGGCGCGGGCATTCACCGCATGAGTCCGGATGACACGTCCGTTCACATCGGTGGACGCCACATGGTAAAAGACGGTTACATGGAGCGGTCCCGCACGAGAAATGAGCAAAACCGGCTGTCGTTGACGAACAAGGCACACGACGTTCAAAGTGGTTACCACAGTAGCAAACTGAAAATAAACACACAAAAACATACCAGCACAAGATTTCTACGAAATAAATTTGAGCAGCTGCAAAAGGTCACTTTTTGGGAATGTACAACGGAATTAGCCGAGGCCAAAAAGGAAAGCAATACATTGCGCCAGTGAACGTATGAACGATCGATTAGTATGTATCATCTGTGCCGAAGCAGAGGTTCAGCGGGTTTATAACCCCCCCATCACCCACCCTTATAACATCAAAATTACTTAACAGAACATTTAAATATAATGAACTAAAATTTAGGTATTACAGCATTTTGTGCTAAAAAATTGACGAGAGTTAGATTGCCCTCCAGGGTGTCTAAAGGCGTGTTCACACGCTCAAACATTTTGCTCAAATTTTGAAAGCATCTTTTTTACTTTTTTGGTAAGTTTGAACGTGTGAACACTGTTCAAACTTTTCAGGAATACTCCTGTAACCAATCATGGTCGAGATGTATTACCTGAAAAAGTTTTTGCTCAAACTTTGAAATATTGCCTTTTTTCGTTGAAAATTACTGTCAAATTTTGATCAAAATTTGTTCAAATTTTAAGCTCAAAATTTGAGATTGTGAACACGCCTTTACTTTTCATGGCATCTGCAAATATCTGGAGTTCCCCGGTTCAAGCATCCAACGCAGAATTTCTTGTGAATGGTGAGCGTAAGCGTCACCAAACCTTCATTCACCGAGTGTAGCGTCCACGAACGTTTCTGCTTTAAATCTAGTGTTTGTTTAACTCAATGACCTATCGGCACGTCACGATGAAGTCTAAAACTAAGTGTTACAATTAAACTTGAACTATTGTGAAAACACTAGTTGACTAAACGTTACTTTGTACAACGGTTTCGGTACACGGCTCACACGGTGGTACGTGGCATTGACGTTGGCATTTATGAACACCGCAATTAAGTGTCTTGTCGCAAACATTATCGCACTGAAAAACAATAATATTGTTAAGGGCCTAATTTCAGAAAGTTATGCTGAAGCAATGCAGTAGGAATTTAGACTTGAGGTCGGCAATTCCGAGACACAATCACCACAACACACTAAATCTAATCCGAAGCATGACCTATTCTAAGCAAACTCAAACTATGCAGAGAAAAGAAGTTAAACAGAAACATACCCCGAACCCTCGAGAAATTAACTTAATAAAAAGACCAACTCTGTAAAGAAAACAATCTAATTAAATCGATAAAAGATGCTCGTCGACAAACACGGAACAGTCTTTTAGTACTGCATTCAAGGAGGACAAATTCTTAATCTGCTACTACATATTTTTGTATGATTCAATTAAACTATTCAATTAATAATCTTAAATAACACTACTATAAGTAGCAAAACCGTAAAAATAACATAATAAAGTAAAAGTAAATATATAAAAGTGAACCTATAAATAATTATATGTCCAAATACTAACACATGGTACCCTGGCTTTACCAGTCATTAGAGTTTAAAATTCCTTAAATCTTACCTGAACTTCGTCAGTACGCTCACACCGAACTCGTTTTTCGGTTCGTTGACAAAGGCATTTGACTGTTACCGTTCGCGGACAAGGTGGACATGGACCCGGATGACACAGCAAGATACACCTGAAAACAAAATGTTCAAAGATAAAAAACTGTGAAAATCACTTATTTATTGACATAGCGAGCGGAGACCTAACAAATAATTGTACAAAATCCATTTTGTCCGTCTGCATCACACAATGTTCTCCACCAGATCGATGAATTTTAGCAGTGTTTACAGCTAAAATTTTAGCATTGTTTACCAGACTAGTAATAGAATGTAGCTGTGCGGCTAACTTTGTGTTTGCGTAATAAATAATTTCGTTGCTAAATTTTTACGAGACAGGGTGGGTTCGGAGATTTTTGGTTTTAGGATTACTGGTCCCTCAACACTTTAGAGATTAGAATTGTTTACAGATACATCTGCTGGAAAATCCACACAAATTTACAGACTGAGAACTACAAATTTGTTATTATATTTTACTATTTGCTACTTGTAATTTCTTGTCTATTTGTTTGTCATACGTGAGAAATTTTATCCAAACTACAACTGTTTCGAGCATAAACTTACATGTTTCCTGAAGTAAAATTCGAGCCGAAACTCTCAATCCCGTAAAGCCGGTTCGCAAATGTCTTCGTCCATGTTTTTTCAAGACATTACATAGTATCTATTTCAATTTACAAATCCCCAATAGAATAATGGTTTCTTACCTAGCGCGACGCCCCACCCCGTCACCGATGAGCAAAATAAAACGTGTTATAATCAAGGAACCTGTAAGCACCTAAGGCTATGCAATTCCTTCATCAGTTTTGTCTACTGCTTTGCTGGCTGTCTGAGCAAATTTCATAAAATGAACGAAAATTACTTACGAATGTGGACATCCGCCGCTGTCTTTCAGTCGACCACATATATTGCCACAACTATGTGGGATATCAGCGCCGCCGTGTTTGCCTCGTGGATTTTTGAATTTTCCACAAAAGCAGCGATAGTCGCACGGTACTTTTTTGTAAACATGCTGACAGCCAGGGCATCGCCATCCTGCAATAGAATTCGCAAACTGTACTGATGTAATACACCGTGCCGCCTTAGTAAATGAGGGGCGTAGCGTTATATCCTCAAATAAAGAACAGTTTAGTGCGGGGTTCAGGGTCGGCAGCTTCCACCATAGTATTCGGCTTAGTATTTACTTTACAGAAGGGCCTTAGCTTAGGCTAAGGCTTAGTATACAGAGAACGCCATAACCTGCATATAGCTTACGCCACTCTGCTCGACTTTTGCCCACCTGGCTATACTGCAGAAACTAGTCTCATCGTGGAAATCCGAACAGATTTTTAAAATGTATTGGCTCCGGCGGTATCCAGTAAACATAGGCCACAAATTTAAGACTCCGAAAAACGAGACGTCACAAATAGGGATTGCATAAAATTTTTTCAAAATTTTAGTTCATTCCAAGACGGCCTAATAAATAGGTGAAAACAGAGAGGTATAAAACTTCATTAATCAAACGAAATAGTTATTTTATTTATCAAATTGGTGCTGTTCCCACGGTCGTTTTTTGCTGTTTACCAAAAATCTGTCACGGAAATAGATCAAGGCAGGAATCTCATTATTATACAGGAGGTCGCTTATCTGGTTAACATTTAGTCACAAATACTAGTCGACACATCTTTCCGCAATAACTGAAGCCATAGTAGCAGAACGCTGAAGAAACTATAATCTTCAGGTTCGATTAAAGCCAAACAAATCAAAAGACAGCCAGATTGGTAGATCAAAAGAATTAATTTACCTAATATATATACCTAATACACTAAGTCTTTTGAGAATCTCATTTTATAGGCTTTTGTTTACATTATATTTTATTTTGATTACGTTTCATTTTTGTGTTCCCATAATTACTTTGTCTGGTAACCGACAACAACACCGCGAACGTATAAACATAAAAAATTTCTATTGTATATCCGCTTGCACACCATATTTTTGTCTGTTTCAAGATAAAGTCATATATAAATCTCAAACCCCACAGTTAAATGTCCTATAATTATTAAACATGTTTTCATAAACGAGGGACACATCAGACACCGTACCGTCAAAATCCCGTTCTTCGCGCAGCACTTGCTGTTCGAAGTTAGTGTTCGCCCATTGCTGAATGCATCGCAAATGAAATATGTGATAGCAATTTCGACACGACCAAACCGAGTCGAAACGCTGGATAATTTCGCAGCAAACGGCACATTCTGATGTTTCCCGTTCGAGGCCACTCACTAGTCGACCTGTAATATAAAGCAAATAATTAATTTTAAATAAATTGTTACAGTTAATATATATATTAGTAACAAATTGTTAAAAAATTACATTTCAATTCTATTATAAATTTACTTATTACTTTAGTTTCGTGACATAACTAGCATGGGCTTACTTCTGCTTGCCTTAAGCTAACGTTAATGTACTGCTCGGTCTTATCAAACGTTAGTATTACGTTTTTTCCAAGAAAAAACCTTAAACTATGCCTTATATGTGCAGGTAATGTAGAGGATTAATTGCTATAAACAAACTGAAACCAATAACCCCGATACAGCTTGAGCAGTTGCGGAGATATTGCTGTTTACCTGTATTTTCCGCATAATGGGCCCATTCAAAACTCATTTTGACCCAACACTGTAACGTAAATAATGGCAATAGCTACACACCCTTGCCAAATATATACATGATGAATTGCATTACAAAATGAGACCAATAAAACATACAGAGCTCGAGCTGTTACGGAGATTATATCGTTTTCGTATATTCTGGGTCTGATAGACCCACTTTGACCTAAATCCCACATCCTAAAAAGCAGTGTAGCAAAGCATTATATAAAATCGTATATATAGGTGCTTATCAGCTTTACGAAATTAGTCTTTTCAGTCTTTTATCTACATAAATACAGTAAATAAAATGATTTTTGGATCCGTTCAGGACCTAACCCTAGCCCCGTTGACCAGGTTTTTGGGTGAAGATGTTAGAATCGTGTTCCGCGCCCAACTAAAGGCATATAAAGAGTTTCACATTTTCTAATGAGATATTGCTCGAATTGATCCGTCCTACCAAAGTTGATCTATATCACCCTAAGTACCAATAACGGACAGTGTCAAATTTCCCAGCTATAAGGTTAGTAGGTATTCTTCTCTTCGCTCGTCTCACACCGTTACTGCGCTCAGAATTCAATAAATATTTTACGAAATCGCAGTAATTTCAATGCGACAGATAGCGTTGCCTGTAAAACTTCGTGAGTGCTGTGACCACTATATGGGTCTTGTCAATGAAAGGTGATATCTGGTAATTTGTAAGACACATCCTGTATTCATATGCAACCCGAAACCGAAATCTCTACCACCGAATGTCACTATTACACCTCCAGTTAACAACACTATCTCAGACAAAGCCCACAAGCAATAGCGTAGCTTAGCTCATGGAGACCGAACAAAACCGCCGATGCAAGAACAAACTATATCGCGTGCGGGGCTTATGAAGCGTCAAATTCCCAGATTTTCAAACACTCATTAAATTTGAAGGATACATAATCATCAGTTTTAATTTGACAAATCATTAATGCCGTATAAATTATTATCAGGAATCGATTGTATATACTTCGGAGAAAGAAATGGTTGCTTTTGAGGCTGCACACGACACCAAATTAGCTTTCTCTTATCGGGCCATAACCAACATTATGCTCTTCCTAACTGGGTGGAGGGATTAACTCGGTTGAAGCTGTGCTAACTGACTACAACGCATTGAATATAATTAACTGAAGAGTTGACATGACAAAAAAAGGGCCACATGCTGGGAAACGCTATATCGATTAAGAACCATTTGACCATATTTTAGCACGTCAGCTTTTTATACCTTCCCCGGAAATTGTAAGCAATATAAAAACTAGGAATTTTACAGTTTACACAAAATTGTACATGCTTACATTCGAATAAAAATCTGAATCTATGATGTTATGTTGTTAGCTTGGATATAGTTTCAGGGATATTTCCAGATCTCACTAGCTGACAGTTATTTGGATTGACAATAGTACGGTATGTGCGAATTCTTTGAAGTCTTCTACACAGCTGGCTCCATCGCACCTTTGTCGTGGAGAGAAAACTCATAAAATTAACAATCCTTAACTAGAAGTTTAGTACCATACCCTGACTGAAAATTCCAACCGCACACATGTTTCGCATTTGCTCATTTGCAATTCTATTCGGCTAACATTTTTTAGAAATAGCTAGGAGGAGTTACGAATTTGCACATTTCTCGTCGAAGCGGATCGGGTTTCTGCTTCAAAATCTAAATGCGTGTTCGTGTTAATACGCGCAAATTTTTTGCTCAAAATTTATATACGAAATTTGCGATGTTTCAAAGTTTGAGAAATTTGAGTTCAAAAATTTTCAGGTAATGCGTCTCGTCGATGATTGGCAACAGGAATATCATTGACAGTTTGAACACAGTTCACACGTTTAACCTTACAAAAAATGGTAAACATATGCTTTCCAATTTTGATCAAAATAATTTTGACAAAAATTTGAACAAAAAGTTTGAACACACCTTAAGCCAGATCTGTAAATTGTAAGCGTGCTATAAAGAAGTGTAATCTTTAAACATGAATTCAGATTTCGGCCCATTATACTCACATGCCAAATATAATCTCATGTTTTCCAATTCTTGCGCCGATGTTTCTGTCACGGGGTTTACACAGAAGGACAAGGTAAAAAGATTACGTAACCTGAAATGTGCAGCTGGATTTCGGCACCGGGGGGGGAAGCTGCTTTAGGCCGCATGGCATGGGGTACCGTGCCCGAGGGATTAATTCCCTATTAGCATGTATGCTGTTATAGTGCTGGCCCGACTGTTCGCCACTTGCGCACAGCGTCTCATATTTTTTCTGACGCGAGTATATATGTTGTAATTTTCTGCGTAGATCCCCTTTAGGACTGTACATCATTGTTGTTCGTTCTTTTAATAAACTTCTGACATAGGGCATTAAAAAATTCGCGTTCACACATCTGCCTTGTTTTAGCGAATGCGAAGAAGGCTGTTTTGAGTTGCAAACACAATTTTGCATATATGCGCGCACATTTCATCATTACGCACGTCTGTCCGCGTTGATCAAATTTTAAGCTGAGTTGGACAGCTATGTCATTGCTCTAATAGCTGTGACTGGTAAATTCGTTTAAATGAAACTGGAATCATAAATCGAAAAATAGTGACTGTGAACAGCTGCACCCTTCGTGTCGCTGTATCGCAGTGTGCGGGTATTAAAAGGGAAAATCATGATTTTCTCACAATCATCGGTTTTACAATCGTAAACTGACTTCAAAAATGAACAATGGTGCAGATATGCTCCTAAAGTACTCTCACACATTACTAGAAATATATAAAAAGGCCTAATGTAAATAAATTTTTTGCACAAGATATCCTATTTTATAAAAATTGAAGCAGGACTATAAGCTGAAATAAATCCCATCCAAACTTTATAGACTATTAATAAACGCTACGTTATAAATTGTAATTGCCTGTTGGACGGACAGATGAAACAGCTTTATTAGCGAAACTTTTTGGTAAAAATTTCTCACAGTGCTTTTTCGATAAATATAAGGTTGCAATTCGAAAACATGTCAATTCATGCTTGTTCTAAAACGCTCTGATAACAATTTAAAGCCAACCCATCTTATTATTTAAGATAGAGCAGCGTAGCTACAACTGCGAAATAATATATATTGTCCAGCTTATATATTATACAACACCAGTACCCAAGTCTAATTTTTAAACCTGAAATCATCAACGTGAGCATTACGTACAAACAAGTATGCATGAGAGAAGATCCAGGTTTTGTGCCGGGTAGCTTCGACCCGCCTCATTTTGTGAAGGGGGAGGTTGTACCGAACTCAAGTTCTGAGGGTATCTGTTGAACCCTTTAACCGATGTCCCATCAAAACTGAGGGTTAGAGATACCCCTTCCACACAAAATGGGCGGTCGGAGCTACCTCACCCCACAAAACGTGGTGGGGGTTTGTCCAGAAACGAGGCGGGGAAGGGCGTAGTATAGCCGAAGCCGCCCGTGTCATCCATCGCGAGTTAACATTAGGGTACAGGGAAGCGTCATGTTCTTCCCTTGCGCACTCTTGGCACAAATAATATAGCCCAGATTCTGCCTGGAAGTGTTGGCATTTTCAAAACAAAATGCCAAAATACCACGACTACCCCTCCCATTGCCTGAAACAAAAAACAGTAAAAAAATATCTGGAAACATTCAGTATGGCTAAACGTAATCCAATAAATAAAATACTGGCCTGTCCAGAGAAGCGAATCAGCAGGTGTCCAAAGCTTTGGCAGCATACGCCACTGCATCTTGCCGTATAGATATATGAAAGCGGACATGCAATGGTTTACTATTCTAGAGTTTGCGACAGAGCCTATCGAGGAAGACAGTCGACTCTGTGATGTGCGATCATTTTGTAAATATCTCTAGGCTTATATTAACGGCGCCTTTAACGTGAAACATTTCCTCATTTTTGTTTAGTCAGTCCTCGGACAGACACTTATCTTTTAGAAGCATTTGATAGTTTTACAATAATGACCATTCACAACGTGAAAGTGCAAAGTGCGGCCGATCTACTTTACTCAACGTTTTTATCCACGTTCGCGTTTTGTCAGTAAAACCAAGGATGCATGTGCTGCGACATGTAATTTTATCTGCGACGCCACTCTCGAAATTTGTGAAAGCTTATAACTTTATAATTTTTGATGCCACTGCTGCTATCCCTCTCTGCATATTTTCAGGAACAATATCCCCAATGGATTCCCACATAAAGCTTGCCTATGTCCAGAATCAACAACAATCTCCACTAATCTTTTGCTGCCGGACAATGGCACCATGTGCGTAACTTATAAGACACTATGTAACATGAAGTATACGAAATTAGATACTTACTGCGGATCACAATATATTTATATATCCTTCTATTAATCGAGCGATAGTCTAAAATAAAATATAAACAACATTCTAAAAACATCTACGGTAATACAAATATTTCGGGAATGTTAGATAGATCATAATTATTTATTTTTTATTATTGAGGCGATGGGTCGTCGGATTTGGCAGCGTCATCACTTGAGATCGCAGCTGATTTCGGCTTGCCACCCATTTGTTTCCAGTACTGCTCGAGCTCCACACCTTCCCAATGATTTTTGCATCGGCCAAAATATCTGAAAATAATGAAAGAAATGCAATAAAACATAACGATTATCACTCGGGCATGAATGATGAACTAACAGAGCGGAGGGAATTTCGACAATTTTTTTGGCTCAAAACACCTTAAAACCAGTTATACTAATCATTCAAGATTTCGTATTTTTTAAGCAAAAATGATAAAAATAGTTGTGAAATTTTTTGAAAACAACTAGGAACCACTAACAGAAAATTTTTGAAAACTTTTCAGATTCATCAATTTATTGTTGGATTAAAACATTCCCACTCATTTTTAATTATATACAAATTTTCAAAGAATGAACAAAAACGTTCATAATTATTTTAATTTCAGTTGTCTGTCAAACAAAAACGTTGGACATTAAATTCATAAAAAGTGAATGAAGTACGAGACTGTGAGAGACACACATGTCATAATGAACTTATTTCTTGCTCGTAGTGAAACGAAACAAAATGATACGATGACAGATTAAACCAATTCAACTAGCGAAAAAGCTATCTACGACAAACAGCCGAAATCAAAGGTTTGGAAAGCGTTGATCTGCCATGTCAGAAATGAATTACCGGTTTGAGCAGCACAGAATAAGATTAAAAAATACAATGTCTCAAATAACAGAGACAGCCTTTACTCACCGGTAGCGCAGGCGATTGATTGTATCGCGCTCAGACGAAGTGAATTCTTCAGTGAATGCATCCAGAGTCGACTTCAAAATGTCCATGCTAAAATATTAAAATGTAGTTAGCTAATGCGATACCCGTTCCTGTGTGACTGAATTTCAAACCAATTCATTTACGTTATATTACGTCCATCAGTGGCCTGAAAATACAAAAATCCTTCAACACATTTTCGCACGATTACTAAAGAGCTGCGTAGTTGCATAAAGCTAATAATAATTAATAGCATGTTTTATCGACAATATGGTGCGTTATGGGTGTTGAATATGTAATTTAGAAAGACGTACACAGTTACATAGATTGAGCATTAAATTACAAAACAAGCCAATAAATGTCGGCCATGTTTTTCCTATTTACGTGTATTTCGGGTCCCACGAGCCCATTCAAATACCCGTTTTTAATAAAATTCAGCAGCATAAATAATGACAATTGCAGCAGACCATTCACAGCTACAGTACTCACCACAATTGACTGTCGCCATACCACCCACCGCGCAGTGACCGAACAAAAAACTGTATACTTGTCAAATAAAATTTTATTTTCCCACCAGCATGTTGCGGCTTGTAATAAGCGAAAAAATGGCGAGCCACGGTGAATTGCGGCGAGTACTAATTATACATAATACATAGAGGACGAATTCCTCTACAACATGGAAAAAAAAAGATGTATAGCGAACAGTGCGGAACTGAGCAGTACCACCGTTCTGTCGCCTACGACCCACCGCGCGTGACCGAACAAAAAACGTTCTTGTCAAATAAAATTTTTTTTCCCCCGCTGTTGCGGCTTTGCGAAAAATGGCGGCCCGGTGTTGCGGCGGCATTCCTGGGCGCCACCAAAAACACATACATTACATGATGTATAGCTTGAACAGTTGCGGAACTTGAACAGCTACAGTACTCACCACAATTGACTGTCGCCATACGACCCACCGCGCAGTGACCGAACAAAAAACTGTATACTTGTCAAATAAAATTTTATTTTCCCACCAGCATGTTGCGGCTTGTAATAAGCGAAAAAATGGCGAGCCACGGTGAATTGCGGCGAGTACTAATTATACATAATACATAGAGGACGAATTCCTCTACAAAATGGACCAAAAACACCTACATTACATGATGTATAGCTTGAACAGTTGCGGAACTTGAACAGCTACAGTACTCACCGCAATTGACTGTCGCCATACGACCCACCGCGCAGTGACCGAACAAAAAACTGTATACTTGTCAAATAAAATTTTATTTTCTCACCAGCATGTTGCGGCTTGTAATAAGCGAAAAAATGGCGAGCTACAGCGATTTGCGGCGAGTACTAATTATACATAATACATAGAGGACGAATTCCTCTACAAAATGGACCAAAAACACCTACATTACATGATGTATAGCTTGAACAGTTGCGGAAATATTACAATTTTCGTATATCTTCGGTCCCATAGGCGCATTGAAAAATGTTTTTGACCCAACCTTGCAGCGTTGACATTAGCAACACATTTACAGATTCATAGAAGATTAATTATTGCTCTATAAAATGGGACCAAAGCAACCATAAACGTGGGCGCTCGTGGAGATATTAATCACTTTCAAGTATTTTGGGTCTCATGGACCATTTTAAAACCCATTGTGACCCAAATCGTACATTCTAAGAGAACCGTATAGCAAAGTATTATACCGGCTTATATGCTTAGATATGTATATCGGTTGTAAGGTTACAATAGGTAACACGACTTTTGTGTCACTTCGGAACCCTACCCGAGCCAATTTGATCCATTTTTTCCATGCGGGGGAGATGTAATCAACGCCCCCGAACTAAAGGAGACAAATAGAGATTGCAAGGTTTCAAATGAGCTACAGCGCGAAACATTCCGCCGATGATTGAATGAGCCAAAAGTTGAGTTATCCGAATGACGCTAAAAATCCAATCAAATGTCAAATTTCACCACTGTCACGAATAAAATATTCTTAGCTTCGCTCGTTTCACGCAGAGCACTCATAATTCAATTATTAATATCCCGGATTACTTAGCAAAGAAAGAACATGTTATGTTACTGAAAAACACGTCTTTCTTTGTTTTTCATGGCCAATTGATGCAACAGAATGTCACAAAAGTTACTTGCGGCGCAGATATAGCTAAGCCTAAACCATCGTATTGTAAATGAACCAC
>JASANE010011039.1:0-13213 GCA_030248225.1 Trileptium ribeirensis
CCCCTGTAGCAGGTTTCAGGTAGCTCGTTTTGCATAGAGACCTCGATATTCGAAAAATTCAGGGTTTATTACATCGGAAGGGGTCTAGACACTGTACATTCGAAAACGTTTCATTTTGGCTTCAAAAAGTGGTGTTTCAAAAGTACATGGTTTCGTGAAATGACCCATATTATTTTTGAATCTATAAATTTCGACTAATAAGGTAAGGACACGTTTACCGAGATAAAGCAAGTTCGGCAAGAATTATATGCATTTGTAAACAGCTGTCTACCTATGTTACAAGAGCAAGCAGAATTAACGCCCGCCAACGATCGTGTTTCGTCACTTGACATAAAAAATAGTTATTTTTATGCGTTTTAATAAACCGTAATCCGGCCCAAAATTGTTCAAGAGCGCACAGCTCTGCAACATTAATCAATCGATTTTATGTTTGCGAAAATTCAACGAAAATTATCGAATGTCTTGCTAACTAAATGTACAGGATTTGGACTGGGTGGGTTTTGCTCGCGAACACTCTGACCTAAGCTATAGCACCGATTAATTTGTGACGTCACTCTGATGTTAGATTTGTTCGCGAACAGAGGCAAATTCAACTAAAAGTTGATAGCCATTAGATAATTGTTATTTTCCCAATGACAATCGTCATAATTCTGGTCAAAAACAGCGATTACAAATTGAAAATCATAAAAATATGTTTGAACGAAAGTTGTAATTTCTGTTATGTTTGCTAATGTATTGCATAATATTTTGAAACGAAAAGAGAAAGCGAGCGGCGTTTCCACAAATAGCTCTGCTAGCGGCAAAAACCGTAAAAAATTTTTTACAAACCTTTTTATTTAATCACAAATTCAATCTATTTATCTCCTATCATTTAACGTTAAACCCGCCGACCATGTGATCCGGGTCAAAATGGGTCCCATAGGGGTCAAGGGGTCATTTTTTCATTTTGGTCATGTGGGTATCTTTCTCGACCTACATGTCGGCATAGGGGCTTCGAAGCGAAAAACTGAGCGAAATCGTCTCATCGGGAGCTACAACTTTGCAGCATTTTTGTTAGAGCTGCCGCTTTCGAGCTATGAGCCATAGTTTAAAAAATACCCCAAAAACGTGATTTCAAAATTTTTACCTCGATTTTTTGCTTGTTGTAGGTGAACTGTGCTCGTTAAACACGTTGGTTGTGTTGAATTATCACTATATTCAATATAGGCTTTTGGCTGTGTTAATAACCATGTGGTATGGTGCCGGAGCAAAATTTGAAATTAAAAAATTTTGCCACTTTTCTAATATAGATGTAAGTAGGTCAGCTGAGCGTGTTTACAGGTTTTCCGGGTTGCTAAATACAATAAAAGCAACTGTATGTGTTTGCACGGTATGCATCAAAAACAAGGTAACTCTTAGGGCCCTAATATGTAAAAATGAGTATTCAAATTATATTTTTTCGTAGAATTTGTGATTTATAAATTTCAAAGGTTTTTGTCATTGGCTTCGATTTTGATAGTATAATTAAAATGGCCGTAGTGTTGTCATTGGAGTATAATTGCCGGTGTATATTTATATCATGATACTTTAAGCTGGCTTAGAGACCTGAGTTTGGAGCGACAAATTGCACAGTAAACGCATAACAGCCCCATTCGCTCCGTTTCCCTTCTCTTTGCGAGTTAATAGTTTATGCGACTGGTGCTAGTCCCAACAAAACGCAGCATGCAGCGGATATCTGCAAAACAGTTGAGAATATTTATTTTATACGTTGCAACGTTAAATTTTTCTTGACGCGTTGCAGCGTTGAAATTGTTTCAGAAGATGTATTGACAAAAACTTCAGCGCTTCCGTGACGGGGGATCAAAGCAAAAGGTATCGGAGCTATTTGTTTTATTTTAACCAGGATTGACGACCTCCGACCCGACATTTTTTACGGTGGTTTCCGCCATTTATAAGGCAGACCCCGAATTTCCCACCTCTACTTGAGAGGCGCCACTGGATCCTCAATGTGTCCTTTTCTATTTTAGGATTCCTTTCACAATATATACAAGGCAAATCGCTTCACGAATGTATTCGTTGTGGAAGTTGGGCGGCGAAAGTTATAATTGGCTCGTCTGGATGTACGTACCCGGACAAATGTGACTACAAATCGGAATGACCAAGCGATTGCAAATCGTGACAGGACAAGTAAAATAATCGAATTTCAGTCTACTGTCTGATTCTACCGAAAAGTTATAATTAATACTGTTACGATTTTCGACCCTATGTAATGTTTTACTAGATAATTGCTGTAAAGTTGTGCAGCTTCTTTTAACTTTAGAAAATTCCTTATCTATATTTTAGATTTAAATTTTTACAAAGAATTTATTAGATTAATTTTCGCCTTAACGCGCTGGTTCCATGCAAAAATTTCAAGTAGAGCGTCGGCAAATGTCATATTTGTGTTATGTCGGCAACATTCAGTGAAATATTTTTTGCCAAAACGCTGGGCGTAATGACACTGCTTTTAAAATATATTAAACCCTTTTGCAAATTTTGTCACGTGTAAAATTTACAGTGAATTTAGTAGATTAGAATGAACTAGAACATCAGCAAAAGGTATATTTACACTTAGTTTATGTGTTAACCATACCTCGGTTACATTCAATAAAAATTTTAGCTAGTAAACACGCGCTGAGATAAAATGTGTTGACATCGATTTTTTATAATATACCTGGTATACAGCGCCTTAGAAGGTTTATTTTTTGCTTAACATTGTCAATATAATACAAGGAAATACGTACGTATTTTCGGGCTTGAAAGGAATACGGACAGGTTACCGGTGAGATTAATATTAATTATGATTGTAGCTTTTGTGTTATGCATAGCAACAAAACAACACCCCTAACAACCAGCATACAGAAAGAAATAACCACTTAGAAACAGAACGAATCACAAACTATAATAGTAATCTAGCGACAACATATATAAGAATAGACACCGCCCGCACCAGACTAGAAGCTAAGCTCAGCAGCGCGCGCCAGACCCAACCCGCTAACCCAACCCGAACCGACGCGCCACAAATAACCCCGAAACCCAATACAGACCGCAAGCGACCCTCAACCGAACGACACACACGACAGCCACAAACGACACACGTCCGATACCACAACAGACCACCCACAACCACCCACGCCCAAAAAAAAAGAACAACATACCGAACATAAACAAAACCCAGAAACCAAAACGAACCACAAAAAAAAAACCCCATCCACACCAAAAATTACAGCTAAAATACACACCAACAAAAACACGCGAAACAACAGCGCCAACATCAGCAACATATAGCACACCAACAACAGAAATTTCGTATAACAGCGAATAAGACACAACAAAGATAGAAGCAAAACAAAAAGCAAAGCAAAACAACAAAAACAATAGCAAAAACAACGCAAACAGCAAAATATAAATACTCGCAAAACAACAACCGACAATACACCCGATCACCATAATTAAATTATACCAAGAATAAACACCAGCTCTCTCCGATCAACCCTCCACTTATAGCAAAAATTTTACGAGCTCCCACGCAGAATAATATCAACACAATAGCATTCCCAACCGAATAAAACTCTATATCTACACTACGAACCGCACAAAATCACGACGCGATATATATTCCCAGCAAAATAGCAAACAAAAACTCAACCAACGAGCCCGAGAAACAACACACACCATCACCCCACCCCCACCACCAGAGAAACAGACCCTCTAGCCCCCACCAAAAATAGACATACTATAGAAAAAAACCACGAAAAGACACAAACCCCCGAGTCAAACGACAAAAAGAAATCTAGCACATCCCAACCAACCCCCGCCCCCACACTCTATGAAAACACGAAAAAACACCAAGCATGAACGATCCATAACAAACACACACAACCAACCCACCAATTACACTCACACAAATACGGCTAGAATATTATCACCAGCCATCTTCATATCCTCACTCGCCGAACACCAAGCAAAGACCAACAAATATATATTATCAATAAAAGATAAACCACACCGATACCCCACTCTACCTACCTACACATACCAACACCTCAAACTAATAATCATTAAAACATCAAAGAAAAACAAACTATAACACACCACACAATAACACTAACCGCCAAACAACCTCACCAGCCCAAACAAACTAAAAACCATAACTCAATCAAAATATAACTACACATAACAAACAACATATATACCTAACATACACTCCACCCCCGAAACCACACATTACCCAACTACAACCCAAAACACTCTACTAAAAATATACATATTACGGAAACGAAAACACCACACTGAATGAACCGAACAAAAACAAAGAGCAAGAAACAAACACAAAAATCAAATATCAATCAATAAACAAATCACAACACAATCAAATTACAAAACACACGAACTATCCACAACAATCTCACACCTCCAATAAACACAAAAAATAAAATATACCAAAACCACAACCCACCGAAACACCCACACAATCAACCACCAACACTACACATCCCATCATAAACAAACATAAAATATAAATATCACCAAACACACCACGAACACACCCACACAATCAACCACCAACACACATCCCATCAAACAAACACAAAAAATAAATATCCAAAACACACCCCACCGAACACACCCACACAACAACCACCAACACCCCCATCAAAACAACAAAAAATATATAAATATCCAAAACACACCCCACCGACACACCCACACAACAACACCAAAACACACACCCACAAACAAACACAAAAAATAAATATCCAAAACAACCCACGAACACACCCAACAACAACACAACACAAAAAAACAATATACCAACTAACACAAAACCATATACAACAAACAAACCAAAAACCACAAAACAACAACACAACAAACACACAAAAACAAAACCCAAAAAACAACACAAAACAAAAAAACAACCACAACAACACAAAAAACAAACCCAAACAAAACACACAAAAACAAACAAAAAAAAAACACAAACCAAACACAAAACAACAAAAAAAAAAACACCAAACACACACACAACACACCAACACAAAACCAACCAAACAAAAAACCACAACACATATATAGATTGGGTTGGGTGGGCAAAGGACTAAGATTTTTAGGACTTGACTATATATAAAGGTTAAAACTGGTCCCTTCTTGCATAATTCAATTCTGCTGGAATATTGCCTATAACATTTTGTCAATACAACGTGACAACTGCCCTACAAGCTGCGGATGCCGAATCTGCGTTGGTGGCGTCACAAATACAACAAGCTCTGTGAAACCTTGGAACGGCGTTATAGTAATGTAAAAGACATTCCTTTATTCGTTGGTGTAAGCTATTTTTGCCATAGTCATAAGTTTAGAACAAAGGCACAAAACAAACCTAACTGGATGGATTCAAAGCAATACAGTGACATTAATTTATTGTTATCTGGGTTCTACACATAAAATTATGGCGGAAATAACCTAAATGTGTGCAGTTTTCTGGCCTGTCCACAGCCCTCCGAAAAGTGAGGGGGGGAACTTCGGGGGCCCCATGTTCATTCTCGGGGGAAATTTCAAAGTGGGGGATAAATTTTGCTTAAAAATACAAAATATTTCCATATTTCCATGCATTTTTACTACTATGAACGTACTTTCAAGCTGAAAACAATATTTTAGCATTATAAATAGTGGTAATTAATGTTTAAAAAACAATTTGCAAACAAATAACATAAATTTTCAGACATAAAAAATTTTTGGAATTATTTGAACATGGTGGGTTTCGGCCGAGTGGGGGGACATGGGGGAAAATCTCACGAACATGGGGGGATTTGGAAAGTAAGGTGTCCCCCCACCCCCGCCCACTGTGGACAGGCCAGGTTTTTGCAGTCACTTCTCACCTATTTTGTTTTTAGAATTTGTAGATTTAACGCCGGAAGTGGTATTTTGGCGATGGGGTATGGTAAGTTCACCGCTCAGCTGCAACCGGGCTGATAGTTTATACAACCGGCTAACTTTATTTTTGACATATTCTGCTTAAGATTTTAATTTTTGTTGTCGCTAACTTTATTCACAAATTTGTTTAGTAATAATTATATTTTAATATGGGATAAGAAATCCTTAATGAGCCATTTTATTTGTGGTTATCCCGGGCATTCCATTAAACTTAACACTTTTTTATAACACTGTTTGTCTGTAAATGATGAACTTCATGCAGAAACAGTGTCGCAGACGCTTACCGAAACTTTGAACACAACAATTGTAACCATTAATATAATCCCAACTAGAACCAGTCGGAGCGTTACATAATATTCGAAAATTTTTGCTTGCTGAATCGACACGAACATTATACTTTTTATGTGTTTTTTTCACTGATTACGGCTATTGTAAATTTATATATTGTTCATGATTAGCTTCTAAAAGCTTTACGTGTACAAGCTATGGTGACATAGGATGAACTACGAAAAGTTTTGCCTATTCAAGCTAGCATGACAGAATGACTACGAAAAGCTTTGCCTGTCCAAGCTAGCTTACAGAATGAGCTAAGAAAAGCTTTACCTGTACAAGCTAAGATAACATGAGCTAAGTGTAGTACATGAAGCCCGCACTAACCTTGAATATTTCCGCTGATCATTGGAAAAAATATAAATCGAATAAATTTTCTGAAATGTCCGCCATTACCGGAACAACATGGATTTAAGGGACTTACAAGAGGCATCTAATGGACAATGTTGGGAAATGCGGGACATCAGCAAACATTCTTCGCTGATTTGGATACCAATACCAAAATAAAATGTTAACATAATATGGTACAAATTTAAAACTACAGTACCCGCCAAAAATGACTGTCGCTCGACACGCTCGAAATAAATTTGTTCTAAAAATAGAATTTTCTATTGAAATAGTTGCGAAATTTCGAGCGAGCCACTCGCTCGAAATGCGACGGACATTTTTGGCGAGTACTGTAACTAAATATGAAATGAATTCTAAGCTAATCGGGCCTTTCAATTTGACACAATGATGCATTGACTATTTGCCATTAACTCAGTATTACAGGACTTTGAAATACTGTCTCTTATTACCACACAAATAATGTTCCTTATTACCACATTTTTAACAAAACGGAAACATATTTATTAAATCATTCCACAGAAAGTTGACAAATCCAAAATAAAAAACGGCTTCTCATAACAAATACATGTAGGATTCCAAAAATATAAAAAACAATGGTTATTTTACCTTTTCAGTTGAGATACTATTTCATAATGTTTTACCGTCGCTTTGGACCGTAGTTCAAATAACTTTGCAAGAATGATATTTTTTCAGCACTAAATCCAACGCTACAAAAAACACGCAAGGTACAGCAAAACAAAAAAATTTTCGGATAGCATGACCACTGACTTTATAAGAGATAAAACATGATAATAGATTTAAATATGGCTTTCAATATTTACCTAAATGATCAAAAGTCCCGCCGTCCAAGATTACCCGATTTTATTATAGTTCATTCAGTATGTTGATTTGTGAACCGTAAAATTTGTCTATATTTAGCGAAATTTTTCACAAATATACTTAGCTATTAATTCACAAGTATATGTTTATGTAGTAGTAGTGGTTATACAAAATTGTTTGCGGTACTGTATTGATTCTGGTGTTGACTGTATTGTTAATGGTCTATTGGCTTTTTATTATATACCGGCTGTGATTAGTGCAATGTTTATGTTGTTGCAAATGTTGAGTTTGTGAATTTTAAATTAAATTATTCCGGTGATTATTATTATTTTATGAGTAGTTTTGAATTAGGTGTATTTAATGAGAATTAATTAAGCATGCTGCTTGAGTTATTTTAATATTCGTATTACAGCAACAGAAACCTATTGGCTCTGCGCCGGCAGTTCGTGTCCGTTGTCCGCTCACCCCAACCCAACCCAGAATTTTGTGGGCGTGGCGACGGAAGGCAGTTTTACTTTATAACAGGTAGATCTAAAATGGCGTATACTCTAAGTTCGTGCTAATACACTGAATTTTGTGGGCGTGGCGACGGAAAGCAGTTTTACTTTATCACGGGGTGCTATAAAATTGCGTATACTGTACAGTCTAAGTTCGTGCTAATACCCTGAATTTTGTGGGCGTGGCGACGGAAGGCAGTTTTACTTTATAACAAGTTGCTCTAAAATGGCGTATACTCTAAGTTCGTGCTAAAACACTGAATTTTGTGGGCGTGGCGACGGAAGGCAGTTTTACTTTATAACAGCCTGCTCTAAAATGGTGTACACCGTACAGTCTAAGTTCGTGCTAATACCCTGAATTTTGCGGGCGTGGCGACGGAAGGCAGTTTTACTTTATAACGGGCTGCTATAAAATTGCGTACACTCTAAGTTTGTGCTAATACGCTGAATTTTATGGGCGTGGCGACGGAAGGCAGTTTTACTTTATAACAGGCTGCTCTTATATTGTGTACACTCTAAGTTCGTGCTAATACACTGAATTTTGTGGGCGTGGCGACGGAAGGCAGTTTTACTTTATAACAGACTGCTCTAAAATAGCGTACACTCTAAGTTCGTGCTAATACACTGAATTTTGTGGGCGTGGCGACGGAAGGCAGTTTTACTTTATAACAGCCTGCTCTAAAATGGTGTACACTCTAAGTTCGTGCTAATACACAGAATTTTGTGGGCGTGGCGACGGAAGGCAGTTTTGCTTTATTACAGACTGCTCTAAAATGGCGTATACTGTGCACTCAGTTCGTGCTAATACACTGAATTTTGTGGGCGTGGCGACGGAAGGCAGTTTTACTTTATAACAGACGGCTCTAAAATGGTGTACACTGTAAACTCAGATCTCGCCAATAAAAAACACCCCACTGAGTTTTGTGGGCGTGGTGACGGAAGGCAGTTTTA
This sequence comes from Trileptium ribeirensis, assembly GCA_030248225.1. Classification (NCBI taxonomy): domain Eukaryota; kingdom Metazoa; phylum Nematoda; class Enoplea; order Enoplida; family Thoracostomopsidae; genus Trileptium; species Trileptium ribeirensis. The sequence goes on from JASANE010011039.1 coordinate 8,898, forward strand.
CTTTATAACACGCTAATCTAAAATGGCGTACACTGTGCACTCAGTTCGTACTAATACACTGAATTTTGTGGGCGTGGCGACGGAAGGCAGTTTTACTTTAGAAATGGCAGCTCTGAAATGGCGTACATTGTACACTCTAAGTTCGTGCTAATGCCCTGAATTTTGTGGGCGTGGCGACGGAAGGCAGTTTTACTTTATAACAGACTGCTCTAAAATAGCGTACACTCTAAGTTCGTGCTAATACACTGAATTTTGTGGGCGTGGCGACGGAAGGCAGTTTTACTTTATAACAGATAACTGTACACTGTACAGTCTAAGTTCGTGCTAATACACTGAATTTTGTGGGCGTGGTGACGGAAGGCAGTTTTACTTTATAACAGGCTAATCTAAAATGGTGTACACTCTAGGTTCGTGCTAATACACTGAATTTTGTGGGCGTCGCGACGGAAGGCAGTTTTACTTTATAACACACTGCTCTAAAATAGCGTACACTGTACAGTCTAAGTTCGTGCTAATACCCTGAATTTTGTGGGCGTGGTGACGGAAGCCAGTTTTACTTTATAACAGGCTAATCTAAAATGGTGTACACTCTAGGTTCGTGCTAATACACTGAATTTTTTGGGCGTCGCGATGGAAGGCAGTTTTACTTTATAACACACTGCTCTAAAATAGCGTACACTGTACACTCAGTCTAGTTGTGCTAATACCCTGAATTTTGATGGGCGTACACAAGCCATTCTCTGGCGACGGCAGCCAGCTTTACTTTATAACACACAAACACACCACCCACACCACCCAAAGACGCTGCTCTACGAAATGGCTTACACTGTACACTCTAAGTTCGTGCTAATACACTGAATTTTGTGGGCGTGGCGACGGAAGGCAGTTTTACTTTATAACAGCCTGCTCTAAAATGGTGTACACTCTAAGTTCGTGCTAATACACAGAATTTTGTGGGCGTGGCGACGGAAGGCAGTTTTACTTTATAACAGACTGCTCTAAAATAGCGTACACTCTAAGTTCGTGCTAATACACTGAATTTTGTGGGCGTGGCGACGGAAGGCAGTTTTATTTTATAACCGCTAGTAGAAATAGCGTACACTCTAAGTTCGTGCTAAATACACTGAATTTTGTGGGCGTGGGACGACGAAGGCAGTTTTACTTTAGCTAACAGGCTCTAAAATGAGCGTACACTCTAAGTTCGTGCTAATGCCCTGAATTTTGTGGGCGTGGCGACGGAAGGCAGTATTACTTTATAACAGGCTAATCTAAAATGGCGTACACTGTGCACTCAGTTCGTGCTAATACACTGAATTTTGTGGGCGTGGCGACGGAAGGCAGTTTTACTTTATAACAGCCTGCTCTAAAATGGCGTACACTCTAAGTTCGTGCTAATACACTGAATTTTGTGGGCGTGGCGACGGAAAGCAGGTTTGCTTTAAAACAGGCTGCTCTAAAATGGTGTACACTGTACACTCTAAGTTCGTGCTAATACACAAAATTTTGTGGGCGTGGCGAGGGCAGGCAGTTTTACTTTATAACAGGCTGCTCTAAAATGGTGTACACTCTAGGTTCGTGCTAATACACTGAATTTTGTGGGCGTCACGACGGAAGGCAGTTTTACTTTATAACACACTGCTCTAAAATAGCGTACACTGTACACTCAGTTCGTGCCTCATCCTGAATTTTGTGGGCGTGGCTGACGGAAGGCAGTCTTTAAGTTCGTGCTAATACCCTGAATTTTGTGGGCGTGGTGACGGAAGCCAGTTTTACTTTATAGCAGGCTAATCTAAAATGGTGTACACTCTAGGTTCGTGCTAATACACTGAATTTTGTGGGCGTGGCGACGGAAAGCAGTTTTACTTCATAACACACTGCTCTAAAATAACGTACACTGTACAGTCTAAGTTCGTGCTAATACCCTGAATTTTGTGGGCGTGGTGACGGAATGCAGTTTTACTTTATAACAGGCTACTCTATAAAATGGCGTACACTGCCCACTAAGTTCGTGCTAATACACTGAATTTTGTGGGCGTGTGACACTATTTTAGAGCAGCCTGTTATAAAGTAAACCTGCTTTCCGTCGCCACGCCCACAAAATTCAGTGTATTAGCACGAACTTAGACTGTACAGTGTACGCCATTTTAGAGCAGGCTGTTATAAAAAAGAAAACTGCCTTCCGTTGTATGCCAAAAATTCAGGGCAGTAGCACGAACTTAGAGTGTAAGTAAAACTGCCTTCGTCACCACGCCACAATTTCAGCGCTGCCATTTCTTCTCCTTTTCGCCTAAAACTGCCTTCGGTCGTCACGCCCGCAAAATTCAGTGTATTAGCACGAACTGAGTGTACCTTTAGAACAGTCCTCTCAAAAAAACCCTTCCCCCCCCAAAAGTGTACACCGTTTTAGAGCATCCTGTTATAAAGTAAAACTGCTTACCGTCGCCACGCCCACAAAATTCATGGTATTAGCACGAACTTAGACTGTACAGTATACGCAATTTTATAGCAGCCCATTATAAAGTAAAACTGCCTTCTGTCACCACGCCCATAAAATTCAGCGTATTAGCACGAACTTAGAGTGTACGCCATTTTAGAGCCGTCTGTTATAAAGTAAAACTGCCTTCCGTCGCCACGCCCACAAACTTCAGTGTATTAGCACGAATTATAGACCGTACAGCATACGCAATTTTAAGCTCCCGTTATAAAGTAAAACTGCCTTCCGTCGCCACGCCCACAAAATTCAGGGCAGTAGACGCAATTCAGAGTGTAGATGTACGCCTTTTCTGAGCTGCCATTTCTTCCCTTGGTCACAACGCGGCTTGAGTGCAACATTCCGTGTTTAGCACCAACTGAGTGTAATAGGGTATACTGTTTTAGAGCAGCCTGTTATGAAGTAAAACCGCCTTCCGTCACCACGCCCACAAAATTCAGTGGTATTAAGCGATGTAACTGAGAGTGTCACCATTTTAGATTAGCCTGCTATAAAGTAAAACTGGCTTCCGTTACTATGCCCACAAATTTCGGGTATTAAGACTTAACCTAGACTTCAGGTGTACGCGTATTTTAGAGCATGCTGTTATAAAGTAAAACTGCCTTCCGTCGCGACGCCCACAAAATTCAGTGATTTAGCACGAACGGAAGTGTAATACGTTCAGATTAGCCTTTAGAGTAATACTGCCTTCTGTTATCTGCTTCAAATCAGTATCACACCAACTTAGACTGTACAGTAATATTATTCGTTAAAGTAAAATGCCTTCCGTCGCCACGCCCACAAAATTCAGGTATATTAGCACGAACTTAGACTGTACAGTGTACGCAATTTTATAGCAGTGCCTTTAAGACTCCCTCCTCGTGACCCCAAACTTTGCCTCACAGAGCAGTGACACCATTTACAGAGCAGCCCGTTTTAAGGAAAACCGCTTTCCGTCGCCACGCCCACAAAATTCTGCCGCGAGGTGACCCTTGAAGACATGTTTAAGAACTTTTGTGACAAATTCAGTGTATTAGCACGAACTTAGAGTATACGCCATTTTAGATCTACCTGTTATAAAGTAAAACTGCCTTCCGTCGCCACGCCCACAAAATTCAGTGTTTTAGCACGAACTTAGAATGTACAGTATACGCAATTTTATAGCAGCCCGTTATAAAGTAAAACTGCCTTCCGTCGCGACGCCCACAAAATTCAGTGTTTTAGCACGAACATAGAATGTACAGTATACGCAATTTTATAGCAGCCCGTTATAAAGTAAAACTGTCTTCCGTCGCCACGCCCACAAAATTCTGGGTTGATTAACGGTTGGCCGACTGCACAACAAACTAAACTGCCGGCGCAGAGCCAATAGGTTTCTGTTGCTGTAATACGAATATTAAACTAACTCAAGCGGCATGCTTAATTAATTCTCATTAAATACACCTAATTCAAAACTACTCATAAAATAATAATAATCACCGGAATAATTTAATTTAAAATTCACAAACTCAACATTTGCAACAACATAAACATTGCACTAATCACAGCCGGTATATAATAAAAAGCCAATAGACCATTAACAATACAGTCAACACCAGAATCAATACAGTACCGCAAACAATTTTGTATAACCACTACTACTACATAAACATATTGTGATTAATAGCTAAGTATATTTGTGAAAAATTTCGCTAAATATAGACAAATTTTACGGTTCACAAATCAACATACTGAATGAACTATAATAAAATCGGGTAATCTTGGACGGCGGGACACATTTTGATCATTTAGGTAAATATTGAAAGCCATATTAGCAATACGTAACTGAACCAAGTACAACGACATA
>JASANE010011040.1:0-40829 GCA_030248225.1 Trileptium ribeirensis
AGTAATATTAATACCGGTAATACATAAATTAGTAATATTATTTTTCCTTATTATAAAGAAGTGGCTATAATACTATTAGTAGCGGTGTCGTAGTAACAGATATATACTAGTTAATAATAGCTTACAAATTAGGCCCTTAGGTATATAGTGAGCAATACCCGGGCGAGAGCGAAGGTAGGTTTGTGGTTAGTAGTGCGACTTGTTGGGTCAGCAGCCAGTCGGGCGGCCTAGCAAGAAGTGCTATTCTTGAGAAGACCGGTAGAATAAGGGGCGTGGAATCAAATTACCCTCTCGAGTACCACTTTATCCCAAATAGTCCGATAAGTCGGCCAGTCGGGGATTTTTCCTCTGAGAAAGTTAGACTAAATGGTAGTCGACCAATACTACGCAGTTGTCTTTAACGTAGTTCGTCAGCCAGTCGGGGCGGCTTGTGTAATATAACCGGCAATTAGTTGAGGTAATCAAATAACCCTTCAGTCGGCTAGCCAGTCGAAAGTCGGTTGTATCAACTTACAAGAGTAGTATTAGATTACTAGCCAACCTAAATATAAACCACTATCGCTCCGACTGGCTATCTGCTCTTGTAACACCTATTTTTAAGAAAGGCAGCAGATTTCTGGTTGACAATTACAGGCCAATCAGTCTCACTCCTGTCGCATCCAAGATAATGGAGTCTATCATTGCGGATGCCATTGTTGATCACATTCTGCGCTTCAACCTTCTTCATAAATCACAATTCGGCTTTATGCGTAAACGCTCAACTGCTATCCAGTTGATTGATTATCTCCAATGGATAATCCAGGTAGTTAATAGTGGCGACTTTGTAGATTCTATTTATCTTGATCTTACCAAAGCCTAAGATCTGAAATAGTAAAACATAGTTTTTCATATGGATTCCCAGTTATGTGGAACTTGTTAGATGAAAATGTCGTGAAAGCAAAATCATCCAAAAAATTTAGTAACCTAGTATCTGATTAAAATTTTAGTAGCAATCTGAGGGGGCGGTGGGTTAGTTGATCACTTTAAGGTCTTCTACCGTCCTTAATGCTTACTTGATATGCGTTAATTCTTTTTTTTGTTCGTGTTGCTTGTTTCATATTTCAGACTGAGATCAGAGACTATGCTTCGATCAAGGCTGTACAATTGTGAAAATATGAAGGAACCAAGCAAACGATCCAGAATTAAATACTGACTATATTTTTCATTGAAACGTTGATTAGTGATTGTCATTAGTTCGAATCAGTTTTTTTGTATCAAAATTAACTAAATGTATTCCTTCTTTCGCTTTTTTAAAATATTTCAGTCAAATCAAACATTAATTGCTTCGTTATCAGTACAGCTTTTCCCTACTCTAAGCAGTGAATTGATATTGTTCTTGTTTATTTTGTATTGTGACTGTTGTGTTTGTAACTGGCAACCGAATGGCAGTAGGGGTAGCCCTATGAGTTAGCAGGAAGACATGACGGAAGCGTTTCCCGATCTGGCCTGTTAAGCTCCCGGAAGGTGTCGGTAATAAAATCTATCTATCTACCTACATTGCGCTAACGTAGTTCGTCGAGCCGGGTTTATTATGTGGTCCATTCGTCGATCATTTAAATGTATCAATATATCTATTTTTCGGCTACTATATCATTCTCTGATACGTCCTCATCTCGAGTATGCATCTAGCGCCTGGTGCCCATATTACAATAAAGACATTGTTCTACTCAAGCGTGTTCAACGACGTTCAACTAAATTTGTCCCTGCAGTTGCATCCTTGCCATACTACGAACGTCTTAAAGCCCTCGTCCTGCAAAATCTTGCCACTCGTCGTCTCCGCGCCGACGTAATCTTAATGTATAACATAGTTCACGGCAACACAGACTTCCCATTTCTCAGCTGGTTTGAATTTGTCGGTGATACGGGTGTACGTGGCCATATTTACAAATTGCGTACTCGCATTCAACCACGTATCGATTCTGCCCGTTTTTCGTTTGCATACCGTGTCGTTGACAAATGGAACAATTTACCTGCTTCGGTCGTTTACGCTCCATCAATTGCGGTATTTAAGTCCCGTCTCCTTAGCTCTGGCTTCCTGCAGGAACTTTCGCCTGCGCTGTCGTGGTGTTGCTCCTTTTCAGGTTCAACTGCTGCAGCCTATCGCGCGTGTTCAATTGTCCACACAAACCATTTGTTCATCTTATGGTTTTGCAGGCGAACGTTGATTTTCAGTGGTTGTCCGGGACGAAGGTAAATACGAAGGTAAACTATACTTACTAAACATTAGTTTTAATAACGTAGGTCTAAGAACTTAGGCTCAAGTACTAAGTAGTTGTAACATAGCCTAACTTGAAAAGTAACAGAAATAGGGATAACCGAGTGACACAATTGGCCGAGTTGAAATAAAAATGGAGAAGTCAGATTGTGCAAGAATTACCGGTGGAGTCTAACGTGATCTAAAGTACGGGTAGTAAAGAATAGTGCCACGGCTTAAATTACGGGTTCTCAATATTTCGTTTCGCACGTTTATCTTGCTGTGGAACAAACATTCCTTATACGTGTTTGCGGCATATTTATCTAAAGCACGATTGATTGGAGCAAAATCGCGCCGCAACGCCAAATATAGGGCACAAGCATTGATCACAAAAATTAAGGACGCGTGCCAACCGAATTGTCCTACCGGCATACTACTGGCCACACCTCGGACCACACAATCTTTGGTGGCGAATCCCGTCCCCACTTTACTGCCGATAGCCGTCGTAATACAAAAGTACCCACCAGCTCGTACCCCAATCAATCTTTAAAAAAACAGTAACGTGCGACAAGCTAGTAGCCAACCTATTAGCTAGGTAACCCGTGAATTGAAATAATTAGGAACAACAATTTCATTATTCGATACACATAATTCTTTGTGTGTAAGACGAGAAAGCTAGAACAACGGCAATCCTGACAGCACTTCTTTGCGCTATATGTAACACTACCCGGAACTAAAATAACTCCGCGAAGTTGCCGCTCTCTGCGATCGCAAAACTAAGACTGAAAACTAAAATAAAAGAGAGTTATCTACATGTTAGCTATTAGCACTAATTATTCAATTTTTTTTGCGACGCGGCGTGATCCTTGCTCGGCTCTAATCACTAGAGTTTCAGATAAGTGAGCAACAGACACGTATAAGAAACGTTTATTACAAAGTGATATAAAATATTAAGGCACTTATGTTATACCCGTAGGTCGATTGCGGCGCTACCTTTTACTATTTGTATTGAAAAGCCGCGGCAGTATTCTTTAGTACCGTGTATCTTTGGTCACGTTAAGCCTGCATCGGTCACTCTTACACGGTCTGACTTACAACCCTTGCACAGTCTGACGTCCAATGCTAGCACAGCCTGATCTTCACTCTGACAATCTGGCCTTCAACTCTTGCACAGGCTAACACTCGGCTATTATACAATGCTCGGCCACTAGTTTCAGCTTTCTCTTGCTTATCCCGATGTCTATTACTTTTCGGTTTAGGTTATGTTACGACTTCCTAGTACTAGGACCTAAGTTCTTAGCCTTATGTTATAACAGCTAATGTTTGAAAAGTATGATTGAGCGACGGTGATTTTAGATTAGGTTATCTATTACTTTATCACAGCCCTTGTGGGTGATGAGGGTCCGCCGGCTGGCTGACGTACCGTGCGAGTACTTGATTACCTCAATCTAAGCCCAAGAGCAGCAATTAGTCACTTTAGGTATCATCCGCTAGTACAGCCAAAACCTTTAAAACGAAATGAACACCGCCGCCATATTAATACAATGAAGCCAATAAAGACTAAATAAGTAGCCTTTTTAGATAAAAACACATAAATTATTAAAATAAAATGTAATCATATCGCCGTGAGATCAAAAGCAACCACTAAACTGAAACTAAATTGAACTAGAGAATATATTAGCTAATGATAGGTATAGATAGATTAGCTATAGATAATTAAGCAAATTAGGTAAGGAAAATAAATAAAATTTATAAAATTTGAGATTTTAGAAAACCCAATAATTTAGGGAACCGTATAATAATAGATTTGTGAAAAACGTTACTAAAATCCCGAAAAGCAAAAATTAGGCCCCATACCCTTGGTAGCTTACTAGACCCCGACAGTAGCCTAGTATTCCCGACAAACCATTTTAAATTATTCGAATTCCAAGGTCGCTGCCGGTCGATACTAGCTATGTTGTTACCTATTCTAAAAAACCTATGTAATTATTAGATAAACGCTGTCGGGTTTTCCAGTTGCACGAGGAAACAAATAGTACTATAACTTTGTAAAATCGCTTATTAAAAACTAAAAAAAATCCACCGTAGGTAACGAACTCAAGGAACTCCGAAAAATCTATTAGCTTGTTTAAAAGATAACACCAGACTAAACATAGTCAATGGAAATTGAATTAGTACGATAAAATACGAGAAAATATTACGTAGGATGGAATGGAATGGGATGGAAGTGAAGGCCTCAGTTAAACTTCATCCAGCACTTCACCGCCTTTCTTTATTAACAAGAAAAAATGCAAAACACAATTATAAATCATAAAAACAGCAATTATAACACAATATATAAAAGACAAAAAATAGTTTACAGAAAAAAAACAAAATAAAAATAATAAAGAAAGGCACAAATACAGTATACAGATTAAATATGGCCTATCCACTTCGAGGTGAAAGGGGTAGATACCCAAACGCCCCATAATAAAGATTTATAAATTTCTATTAAATTTTAAATAATGAGAAAATTGCAGAGCAGTAATAATTTTCTAAAATTACGAACATTTGAGGCTTGTGGAATACGGTAGCTGTTTATTTATTGTGGCAAACTATTCCAAACTGGTACAATTCGGTTTGCAAAAGAGTATTTTCTAAAGATTTTTTTCTGCAAGATGATACAAAAAGTTTAAGAGGATGACCCCTAGTACGACTTATATTAGGCGAAAAGCTAAAAAACTATAGTCATTAAACTATAGATCAACTTCTCGATGAACAATTTTATAACACATTGTTAGGTCAGCATAAAGACACCTCAATTTCTAGCGATTCCAATTTAAAAGTTTTAACCTGTCTATGTAGGACATTTCTGTCTTACAAGTATAAAGAGGAGACGCCGTGTAAAATACCGCTGAATACATTCTATTTTGTCAATATCGCGAAATAATGAAGGAGACCACACAGGATAGCAATACTCTAAAACTGGTATAACGTAACTTTTATAACCAGTCAACAATGATTGGACATCATTAGTAAAAAAACATCTAAACATTACGTTAATCATACGATATCCTTTGGAACAAATTTCGTTAATGTGTTGAAGTGGTTTCAAATTTTTAGAAATATACACTCCTAAATCTCTGATAACGTTACTTGAACAAATTTCGTTTTGAACATTATAAGTTGTTTCTGTATGATTATCGCCGATTAGCATGTATTGTGTTTTTTCGTCTGCTAAGCCAAAAATATATATTAGATTTTTATCACTCAAAACATAATGATCAAATTTGTTTAAATAAAAACAGCAACGCTAGCGATTATTACTTATACAAGAACGATTTATTGGGAATTTGAAACACTTATTGATAGCACATATTCCACATTTGGTAACGAAGTTTATTCACAACGTGTAGGTATACCTATGGGAAATGATGCAGCTCCTTTCATTAGTGATCTACACTTGCATAATTATGAGCGCAATTATAAACACATAAAACAAGAAAACGATAAAATACGAGAAAATATTACGCAGGGTAAGCCAGAACATAATGATAAAATGAAGAAAAAGTTTAATTTTAAAGTTGAAAGAAGTTTTGAATAGGAATTAAGATATAATTCAGGTAGACTGTAAAGGAAAATTAAGGAATTTCAATGAAGATGGCAAAAGAATGCAGTTTTGGAAAAGGTAATTTGAAGTTGTAAAGTTGAGTCAACAAAAATATTGAATTTTAAAAGAATTGAAGGGGAAACTTTTGTCTTTGGAAATTTGAATTTTTAAGAAGGTTTAGGTTATCGAATCAATAAGTGCTAAATATTAATAAGTAAAGTTAATAAGAATTACTTAATACCACTAAACCAAACTATTAAGTAATAACTATATACAACTACATAATAATAATCTAACTATAACTAAGATATAAACGGCTATACATATTGAGTTTATGAATAACAAAGGCACTTTACGCAGGCATAGGATCACTTTGCCTGCTATTTCAAACACCAAATATAGCAAATATACGACATAACAAAGATATTGCTAAAATAACCTTATATTCAAAGTGACTATACACGGCAACCAGAATGATATGTAAGTCAACTTAACGGAATTTTAGGAAAATGTGAAAACGGAGAAAAAAGTAATAATTTTAATGGGGTTATTAAGTTTGTAATGTATTTGAGTATAAGCGAATGTAAAATTTATAAAAGAAATAGCAATTGAGAAATTTAAGCGAATACAATTGTATTATTAAAAACATTTGATTTAGAGTAAAATTTAAGTTAGAAGAAACATACATTATATAGTTACCTGATTAATTACATAGCTAGTGTACGTATAAAGCTTCACAAGATATTTTAATCTTTCGCAAGAAATATCATTGTTAGGGGTTGACCAGGCTACCGGAGGAGGGGTTTCCGGGCCAAACCCGTCCCAAATCCCCAAAAATTCACAAAAACCCGGGATGGATCACCAAATTCTTTATTATATCTCTCCCTCCCTGCTGTGTCCGTGGGATGTCTTTGTTTTGTTTTCGCATTTTATTTAGTTTTGGTGCTAATTTGCATAATTAGCACTTGTTTTTCTGTTTAGCTAACATGTTTAGCATCCTAAGTTCTTTTCTATTCAGTTTGAACGCTGCTTTCCTGGAGTTAGGTGACCTTTTCCAGAGGTTATTGCTGGCTTAGTTCTATACCGCCAGTTACTGCCGAGTGTAGGTATTCAGCATTGACATACGACTAAGTATAACTCAGGATTTTGATTTAATTGTTTGATTTTTTTACTTATTGGTTACATAGCTAAAGTGGTCTCTATTTTGAAACTGATAACGGCTTTTACGAAATTCTGAATTAATTTACGAATTGCTTATTAGTGTTCTGAATTAATGGTTCTAAGATTTATTCGGGAGCATTGATGAATATATGCCTGGCATCGATCTATAAACCCAACGGGCAATAATTAACGTTGAGTCAAAAATATACGACACAAATAGGTATTTACTAAATTATTAGTTTATATTATCCCTATTAAATTTCCCAATTAAAATTGAGAGAGCAAGAGCGTTAACTAATTTTAATCTTATTGGAAATAACACGCGCCTAGCTGTTCTGTCTGGCAGTGGGAACGTTAACATAAGGAAACTAATTAGCCTCATTCTAAGAAACGGGATAAGGTAATTAAATAAACGTACGAGTCGATCTGTCCGGCGTCTATGTACCAACCCAAAAGGGAAAGTAACAAATATCAATTACTCAGGATCTATCAGTGATCCGTCCGGCGCTGGTAGGTGTAAATAAACTAAATAGCGTAATTCCAAGGAACAGGTTAAGGTACTCAGATGAACGTGCGAGTCGATCCGTCCGACGACTACGTACCAACTTCAAAAGAGGAAAGCATAAGGAAGTGTCAGAGTAAATCTAGGGCAAAGGTTAAGTTACTTAAATAAACGTGCGGACCGATCCGTCCGGCGGTCTCGTACAAACCTCACAAGAGGACTTGGTAATACATATCCTAAATTCAAGTAGCAGATAACCTACTTAGAATAATTGTGCGCTCAAACTTGAGATTGAGGAATATGCAAGGCTCACTCAACAAAAAGCAAGGTGAAACGAATCGAGTCTAAACCAAATTCTAACGTTGTTTTACAACTGAGTGACAAAATTCGTCGGACTCGACAAGTATTGAGTGGCAGAAGTATTCATAGTACAAAGGGATAGGTGGTTCAAATAGCGTTGCGTTAAATACCGGAACCGAACCGGTGTGTAATAAATATTGGCGTATTATACTAACTGTTGAATAAACATTACTTCGGCTGCGTTGGCTTCATATCGGAATCATTACCGAGCAAATCGAAGTAGTCACGCTGCAAAACCAAATAGAATAAGGCACGAGAAATAAAGTAAACGCGCGCCAAGAAAAGATTGCAATCATTCCCCACCGGCATACTGCTGGCCACGCGTGCGGACCACACATCTTCGAGTGAAGAATCCCGTCCCAATTTAATAATCCGATAGCTGCCATAATAAATTACCCCTACCCCCATCAAAACCACCAAAAATAACACCAAAGACGACAGGGAGTACCAAGGCGGGAGTGGAGGCCGGCCCGGTGTTTTAGTAGAGGTTTGAAAAAATTTTAGGTGTGAAAAAGGCGCCAGCCCCGACAATTAAGATTTATGTTATCTGCTACTTTAGTAACGCCCTTGTGGGTTTACACCGTGACACCGGACGGCTGCCAACAAAGCGAGTATTTGATTACCTCAGCCTAGTCCTTAGATTTACACTAATAATACCAGTTATGTTAAATAGGCCGACACCGGACGGCTGCCGAACCACGTTATTAAAACTGTACAGTAGCGGTCGACTACTATGCAGTTGAAGTTTGCTCAATGTATGCCCCCCGGACGGCTGACTTTACTGGTATTTGGGGTATAAGGTACTCGAGATTTTGGTCGTCTGAACCAACTCCTTACTCGCCCGTCTGCTCAAGAATAGTGCTACTTGCTCCACCAACCCCGGACGGCTGCCAGGCTTTACAAGTAGCACTATTAACATTTTTCGAGACCCACCTGCACACTCACCCGGGTCGTAGCTTACTCGACTCCACGGGGCCGAAATTTTTAAGATATTACTAGCCCTAACGTTACGCTATTCTATCGCCCCTACTATTTTTATTACTACCACTTACTCCGATTTGATAAGGAGAAATACTATTACTAATTAAATTAATAGCTAATTTAATGTTACTTATCTGTATCACAGTCCGCCGGTACTCCACGACATTATGCCTTGCTGCAGTATATTCCGCTACAATTAGGCCACTGACTCCGCGCGTTCTTTGCGCTCTGAGTACTTATTAGTAGTTCAGCAAGGTATCTCTAAATGGAAAACCCGAGTATAGGCGTTTCCTTAAAGTTCACCACTCCTAGAAGGGCCGAGTATAAGCTCATTCTCTTCTATAGATGCAAGTAACAATAGCCTGCGAAAGACTGCTGCGCGCAATTCTTTGCGTATAACCAGACTCCAAACTAGAAAGCCTTAGTATAGAAACACATCGACTGATGTAAGAAACTAGCCAGGTAATCTTTCCAAGCAACAATAAATATATACTAAAAAACGTATGAGCGTATAAATCCAACCATCGTAAGCTGTAAACTCCACAAAATCAAGAACAAGACTGACTGGAAAACTAAAACTAACTGTTGTTTGACATAGCGAATAAATTAAATAGACGAAAATATGCAAATTAGAAGAAAAGAAAAAAAACGAAATTTTATAAATTTTAAAATTTTTAAGAAACCAAAATTTGAGTTAACCATATAATGAACTATTTAGTGAAAAAAAGAGAAAAATTGGGATTTTAGCCCCGGGAACCCCTTGGTAGCCTAGTAAACCCCTGACACAAATGGCATCATCGAACAAATGTAATTCCACACCCGCTACGAATTCTGCGCAAATCAATAATTATCCGAAAACAAAAAGAACACAGTCTGCACGACAACCACAGCAACAAAGCGTAATCGATCAATCGAATTGTTCAAATCAACCGCGCTGTTCTCTCGACGTATCCTCAGCACAAAATGTTCCATGCATCGATTGCTCTTAAACCATTAATGACTGAACTGAAAACAGTGTCGAATGTGGTGGGTGCTCGCAATGGATCCACTTCAGCTGTTGTGGATTAAATGCTAGGTCCGCCGCAGCAGTTACAAACATTGATCGGATTGTTGTTCTCTGCAAAGACTGTGCCTCCTTTCTTAAATCGCGCAAGTCATCTAAATCGTGCAATAAAGACAACTCACGAGAAGATTTTTCTATGTTGGTGACAAAAATTGACAGCATAGTAAATAAACATAGCACTGTAAATAAACTGACGACCTGGAGCTTCCAGGTAGAATCATCGACTCCATCAAATGAGGCGCTTGCTATCAATGCATACCACCTTCGCTAACGTTCTGTCTCGCAACATCGCCCCAAAACAGGCTATCGTTGCTCAACACGAGAGCGACGAAGAAATACATCGCCGCAGCCTCGTTGTTTCGGGTGTGAAAGCAGCCGGCGACGATATCAACGCTGTCAATAACCAACTACGCCGTCTCGACTCATCGGCTACTACTACGGAAGTTTTTTGAATGGGAACACTAGAAGTGCGAAATCGTAGTGGTAACGTTGAACTCCGAACATCTCCATGGCTCCTCAAAGGTCGATTGCAGACGTCTTCTGTTGTAAAATCTATTCTGCAACAGGCTAGGCGACTGAAAGACTGTGATGATACAAAAGGAATCTTCGTCCGACGCTCAATGAACAACAACGATCGTCAGTAATATTTTGCACTTTGTCACAAAGCGAAAGAACTTAATGACAGAACAGACCCAACAGGAAACACATACTTCGTAGTACTTGATGAAAAACTGGTTTGTTTTAGACGCTGCAGGTGCGACGCTACAGGCAAAACGCGTAGTATAATGCGGGATAAAAATTTTTCTTTTAACGTTACTCCAAATAATAAGGTCTTTACAGTGTCGGTAAACTAATAAATGGGGTAAATCCAACGAGTATGGCCAGAGACCCGCAAATAAACAAAAGCCTAATTAAGTGTAAATACTGAAATGCAAGGAGTTTATTGCATCACAAAAAGATTACGGGTTTAGAATATATTCTGAATTCTAGCTCATACTCAATTGTAGCTATTACAGAAACTTGGCTACACAGCGATATTCAGAACTCACTTTTCGATTGTCCAACCTACCATATTTATCGTAAGGATCGAAAAGACAGCCGAGGTGGCGGGGTCGCTTTGTTTATTAATAAAATTCTTACATTTTCGCCAGTCTCAATTATCGATCCCCGGTTCAACGGATTAGAAGTGATTGACATAGATTTACATATTACAGCAAAGCATCGCCTGTTATGTGCATACCTCTGAATTACGACATAATTGCCCCTGAACTACTCTCTGAATTTATACAGATTTACAGCGATGTTTCGTGGCCTGTCACCTGGATAGGTGACTTTAAGTATCCGCTGATAAATTGGGAATCTTTCATATATCCTTCTGCAAAAGACTACGATAGTTTTATCAACTCGTTGCAAATATCGAGTCTAACACAGCTAGTTTTGTTTAGCACTCATTGTTTAAATACACTTTATAATGACTAATGCTGTGCTTAACGTGTTTGATGTGCATGCTGATGAACCACTTTCATATTCTGATCATTTATCCTTAAACTTTGCAGTTTCAGGAAGTTTTTCCGAACGGAAAAAGACTCATTATGAGGCTTTCAACTTTTCAGAAACGAACTTTTCAGCTTTTGAGCAGTTTATTTCCTCTACTGACTGGGAAAGACTCTTGAATCTAGGCATTTCAGTTAATGACAAGTTTAAACTTTTTATTTATGTTCTATATTTCGGATGTGAGCTTTTTGGACCAAAGAAACGGATTGTAACAACCGAGCAATCTATCAAATATCCTCATTACATTAAGCGTATGCAAAATAAAAAGTTGCAATTGTTGCACTCCGCAAAACAGTCTGGAAGTTTTAATGAATATAAACGGTTTTCCAAACAATGCTCTGCTGTTATTTTCCAATTCAAGAAAAAGCGAGAACGTAACATCGAAGTCGGGAATTTAAAAACCTTGTTTCGATACATAAATAGCCGGCTTTCAGCAAAGAACAGCATTAGTGCTATAAAGCGTCCCGATGGATCATTATCTTCAGATGATTAAATATGTGCTAATATTATGGCTGATGCTTTTTCTTCTGTATTTACTGTTGATAGCAATAATTATTGACATAACAGCTACCGAGCAACCCATCACCTGGGGTGCTTTTTTCGCCACAAACAGTGCAGAAGCACAAGAGTAAGCTGAATTCTAAGTTAAGCCATTTTCCAGATAGATTACTGCATCCTTATTGAAAAACCCGAAAAACTTGCTTTGCTTTACGCCGGCATAATTTTTCGAACAATCATTTATCACTGCTACCTTGCCAAAACAGTGGCTGACAGCCCACGCAGTGCCATTATGCAAAAAGGAGACTCGTCGAATCCCCTCAATTACCGCCCAATATTACTGATATCCAATAGCTGCAGAATCATGAAATATGCCGTAAATGATCATATCATATTTCTTGCGCAGCATAACATAACTCCTAATCAATATGGTTTTGTTTCAAATAAGTCAACCTGTACTCAATTGCTGCAGTGCATGAAAGATTGGTGCACTACAGTAGATGAAGGAAACTGCGTCGCTGTGGTTTACCTGCAAAGCTTTCGATACGGTCCCGTACAAAAAATTACTTGTAAAGCTATGTATGGCATTAGAGCTCAACTACTAATGGATTCGGGCTTACCTAGCTGACCGCAAATTCTACGTAAAGATTAATCATTGCTTTTCTGAGGAACGGAAAGTAACATCAGCCGGTCCTCAGGGGGTGTTCTTGGCCCTGCTGTGTTTGTTATGTATATCAATGACCTTGTTGTAAAGTTAAATGATGTACATTACGAATTGCATGCTGATGACGTAAAGCTTTATGTTAAGCTGAAACGAACACAACCTCATATCGCCGCCGATAATCTTAGGCGAGCAATTAGCTATGCTGAATCATGGGCCAACGAATGGCAACTTAGCTTATCATATGCTAAATGTATAGTACTCTATAGGATCTAAAAACCGGCAGTTAGAATATCAAATAGTAAATCACAGTTTAACTGTAAACGCTTATCTCAAAGACCTAGGAGTGTCAGTATCTAATCTGCTCATGCCAGACATGCACTGCACTGTTATATGTCAGAAGGTCTATCATATTATTAACATGCTATTTCTCTGTTTCCTAAATTCTAATTATAATGTTCTTTTGACTGCTTTTATGTCTTGTGGAGTCCCAATCCTAGAATACGCATCACCTGTATGGTCGCCATATACAGTAGGAAATATCGATAAGCTTGAAAATGTTCAACGATATTTTACGAAACATTTTTTGCTCGGGCATGCCTGCCGTACGCTTCGTATTTAGACAGACTTAAGTATCTTAACTTAAAGCCCTTATAGTTGAGATGCTTGCATAATGATTTAGTAGTTCTTGTCAAGTCAATTAGAAACTTTTCTGCTGGTTATGAAGACCTGTTTGAATTGTCGTGTGTAACTTTCACAAGAGGTCATTATATTAAAATTAAGAAACCACAACACAAAACTAACGCTTTGGATGATTTTCTAACTGCTCGAATTGTAAATACATGGAACCAACTATCGGTTATGTTAATGAATCAACCATTAATTAATGCGTCTAATCCAGATAATTTCAAGAAACTACTCGATACAGTTGATTGAACCAGATTTTTTTAAAATTTTATCGAAATATGTAATCAGCAATATAAGTGCATTTACCCCCTTTTCTGATTTAATTCGTTTACTGATTGGTCTTGTAAGTCATGTTTATTTAAACTTGCGCTGTATATATGTTGTGTTATATCTGCACAAGGCTGGTAAAGAATGTTGCAGTCTGCCTATTCCTTAATGGTTGCGCTCGCGATGATGGACATAACTCCGGATGCAAAACCCTTCAAGCTGCAACATCCAATGACCGGTAATAAACGATATACTACTAATTACCAGGGAGAGGGAAATTAGGGGGTTCAGAGGGAAGTAGCATCACTTGTTAAGTGTGGCAGCCGTCAGGGGATAGAGGCTTTTTAAGAAAATAACTGGATAGTAGCTCGCCACTACTATGCAGTTCTTATAATAACATAGCTCGTCAGCCGTCTGGGGACAGCTATAATATAGCGGCTTGTATTAGTGTAAATCTAAGGAATTAGGTCCAGGTAATTAAATAACCTTGCAGTAGTCAGCCGTCCGGGGCCCACTGCATGAACTCACAAGAGCTGTAAAAAGTATTAGCTAACTCAACTTCTAACAACTATTCTATTATTTAATGTGGTATGTCAGCCGTCTGTGGCATTCTTAAGGTCGGTCCTTAGCGTAATTCTAAGAACCTAGGTTGTGCTAATTAGATACTCGCACCTTGGTCAGCAGTCCGAGGGCGAATGGTGTAAACCCCAAAAGAGGACTAATAGAATTAATGATACCTAAACCTTAACTAATAAAAGTAGATAATTCAGAGCCAAAAGAACGGAGCGTTGAGTGGCTTCTTCAGGAAAGAACTAGTGGAAAGCTTAGAACTTATGGAGGCGCAAAGAAATAAAATTACCTTAGACAAGTATAGCCTAAGCCATAGCGGTATTAAAGAACTGTGCCTTATTTGTATTGTATCATTTTAAATATACATTTTAATTTGCTAAAGAATATGCACACGCTAAAAGGAACGCGACCACTTAGTTCCCGCCGGCATACTACTGGCCACATCTCGAACGCCACAACTTTTGGTGACGAATCCCGTCCCAATTTAACTTCCGATAGTTGACATAAGAAATTTCCATCCAACACCTACCACCATTTAAACAAAACAAAATAACACCAAGCTAAAAATTGGATTTCTAGGTCCAAACCCACTCAAATAAACCAAAACTCTACCCAAAACTAAATATTTAAGTTTTTTCACTAAATTAATTTTATACGGTTTCTATATTCCAACAAATTCCAAAATTCTTGATTTCAATGATTTTTTGTTTTAAGGTAATTTGCATATTTTAACAGTAATTTATTTAATTATATAGCTAACATGGATTTTAGTTGTTCAGTTGAGCTTCAGTTGTTTTGAAACATTGGTCAAAGTGGTTGTCGCTAATTGTTTTATTAATTTTCTTCTACTTGATTCGGTTGTTACTTAGCTAGTAAATGATATAGTAGCCATTATTTTTATGTGTTAACACTCTGATTTCGATGTGGCAGTGGGCTTAAAGGATGTGCATCTGAATGTGGGATTACTTTCTTGGCTCTAGTGACGTTTTCTGGCTTGATTCTTGCGAACACTATAGGCGCAAAAGAATTGAGCGTGGTTAAGAGTACTTGTAGATTGATTCGGAAGCGTCAGTGGTAGACGTGATTTCAACGGAGGGAATGAATGGTAAATGAAAGAAACAAAACCGGGAACGGTGAAGCAACAGGTATAAAAGAATGGCATCAGTGGTCAATACTAGACCGACAACGGGCTCCCAAATTTCATAAAATTTTCTTATTAGCTAATTATGTTTAAAGAGTTAATTTTAGGTGAAAAGTTGTAGTTCAGAGATCTGGAAAGTGGTTGCTTCTGATTTGCTTATCGAATTACTGATAGTTCCCAACAACTATTGTTAGCCAGCCATCGGGGGCTAAAGATATCTCTCTATTCGGCAAGCCAGTCGGGGTCGTTCGGATACGACAAAGTTTCTAACTGAATAGTAATCGACCGCTACTACGTAGTTGTATTTAGCGTAGTTCGTGAGCCAGTCGGGGGCGGCTTGTTTAATATAACCGACAAGTAGTAGTGTAAATCTAAGGCCTAGTGTAAGGTAATCAATTAATCGTGCAGTGTGCCAGCCAGTCGAGTGTGTTACTGTACCAACTCACAAGAGCAGTATTAGAGTAATAGTTAACCTAAACGTAACCTGCTATCGTTCAAACCGTAACTCACTAAAGATTGTATTAGCTTAAATCTAAGTAAGGGCTTCGGGTGTGGTACTTAGTTACTCATACAGCTGTATCAGGGGTACTTGTGCCAACGTCACAAGAGGATTAATAGAATAGTATTTAACCTAAGCTTAAAGTTTATAGAAATCGGAATAGTGGAGTGAGAGGTAATCGAGTGGTGGAGCGACATCAAAATCTAAAGTGGAAATTGTGCAACAGTGACCCGTGGAGTCGTAACGTACATAACTTATACAGCTACCAAAGAACAGTATCGCGATCTTAATGTCGGATGCTAAACATTGTGTGCCTTGATCTTTTATCGCGTTTTATATTAAAACATTCTTGCTACGTCTTTGGTGTCAAACTACTTAAAGAACGAGTGAGTAGAGCAGCTTAACGCTTCATATTATGTACAAACTTCAGCGCAATCCCACTGAAGTGTTGCGACTTTGGGATCCGTTGAACCAATGAATAGCAAACAGCAGATTAATCGAAGCAGATTGATAAGATAATGAACGAAAACTATTACTGCAATAATTAATAAGAAGGACGGTAGCTACTCGACGATTTATCCCACTAACACTCCAGTTCAAGTGTGAAGTTTATTTAATAGGAGTATAATACAACTAATGGCAGTTTTCTTTAAGTCGGCCTTCCACACGACTCTTCATAAAAACGTGACTAATATGCAACAGCATGACTAAGCACACCGTAAGGTCCAAACTATAAATAGGCACATGTCAAATTCTGCTGTGAACAATATCGAAACTAGCCCTAACTTTCATTAGCCGGCCAATCAGGTTGACAAGTTACAGTTCACGCGTTCAACGCAGCTTCACCCAGTCAAGCGGCGAAACATGAGGCAGAGTGCAATGTGATGTGGGCCAAAGTTAACGTACTAATGTTGGCCTGATCAAGGCCTACACCGATTTTTTCACCTGATCAGTTCAGTTGTCTTCAAATTTTTTTCTGCTAATAGCGGTATCGTCATAACGACACCCGACATAGGAAAAGGAGCAGTTGTTTTTGATAAACCGGGTTATATATCTAAAATGCAATCAATCGTTAAGGGTTAGGTGCATTGTAAATATAGCCTACAATCAAGATTCTATAATTCAATAATCAATCTTACCATTGTTATGGATGACGCTAATGTCGCTAAGTTTTTAAATCGCTTAGAGGAGCAGAAATACATTCGCAGTTTCCAATACTACTAGTTACTTCCTGCGGACTCGAGAACACCAATTTTATACGGTGCTCCTAAAATACATAAGCGGAACTTACCGCTTAGGCCTATACTGTCATGTGGGAATTCGACAGCACACCAGATATTGCAATTCCTAGTGCCGATATTGATACCTCTCACAAAAAGATGCTTCAACGTTAGCCATTCTTTCGATTTCGCCAATGTCACAGACCTGCATTTTGACAACTGCACTCTGGCCGGCTTCGACATTCATCACTGTTCACTAATGTCCCGATTGAGGAAATACTCAAATTATTTACCGATGCTGTTAATAACTGGTAACTCAATCGAGATTGCAGAACGTAGTGAATTATAGTACACCTACACCTTTTGCGTGCAGAGCCAATCAGCTCTCGATAGCATACGTCGATATGCTATATGTGGATATCACACAATACCGCACATGTTAGAACAAAAGCAATGAGATTCCCATGTCCAAAAACCCTCAAGTAAAACTTTTCTGCCGCCCAGAACGTCAGAACTAATTTTCGAATTTTGGGCGAGGAATCTCGAGGGTGCCATACTTCAAACCCCATGAACAGGAGCCTTAATCGAAAAACAAAAAAGAGCAATCGGAATTCATTATTTTACTATGAAATAAAACCAACAGAGAAAAAATTCGACGAGCATGCCATGTCTCTGGTGCAGCTTACAAGTTTGCTGATGATCTCTGCCTCGCCCGTTGAGTGATCAGGTCATGTCCTGAATATGGTTTTGACGACATGCAATACGACTTGGATGGTTTACTGCATATTGCACGAAGTGATGCATAACAGTCAATGAGGATGAAAGCATTCATACACTGTGGCGTTGGGAATTCCGGATCGGCATATTCATTGATGAATAGTTGTTCGTCAGCCACAACACAGGAGATGGACCTCGCCGTCCTGGTTCGTGACAGTTTTTAAATCATGAAGCACTATGCTATGGTGTCAGCTTGGACCCACCGGTTTATGCATATACATAGTACGGCGATCCATTCATAATTAGGCGAAAAAGATATGGCTCCAAGTGTACCTACGCTAATACGCCCGCATGTTGAATACGCAGTGTCAGTATGGTGTGCACATTATCAACGAGGCATTGAAGTGATTGAAAGAGTCCAACGACATGCAACTGAATGGTTTCCTTCGATTACCCACCTCGATTACCGAAAGCGCCTGAAATATATAGGACTACAGTCTTTGTCGACACGGCGTCTACGAAGCGACCTGATTTTGATTTGAAAATGGTCCCCGGAAAAGTTGATCTCAACATATAGAAGTTCTTCACTGCTGGGTTTCTGGTACCCACGGGCACAGCTTGAAACTACAGACGGTATACATTCCGCGACTTGATGTTTTTGGCGCACCGGATTGTGCATCACTGGAATGATTTGCTATCGGATGTAATGTGGGCGCCTTCGCTATCGTCGTTCAAGCATCGGCTGTATGCATCCAATAAATTGCCCGACTCATGTGTTGTAATATTTCTTTTCAACATCTGGGCTTACTCAATGCGAAACTCAATCCTCCTGCATTCAAGGACAATTTGAAATCAATCTCACAAAGAAAGGAATCAAATAACTGTCTGGGCGAACATGCACATTGTATCTTATGGAGGAAGAATAAGGTACGCAATATAGAAATCAGTTAGTGAAGTAATCTTTTACTGATTTTTTCATTTATTTTAAGATTGTTTAAATATGATTTTATGATTTAACGATGGTTCATCACTTATGATTGCTTACGATTTTGTTAATGATTAATTTACGATACGGGTATCTCTTGCATGTCGCCCAAATGACAGTGTCACTTTTCAAAAGATGAGTTCAAGACATGCAAATTGTTACCGTTAATTTTAATTAATAGACGTTTTTGTTGTTTTTGTTGTTATACGTATATGCATATTTATTTGTGATGGGCAAGCCTATCCGGATACGATTTCATATACGGAAATTATCCGCGACGTTGGGATATCCGGAGATCCTGAAATTGCGCACGGTGACCAGTTGAAGAAAATTGACTGGTAAGGAAGCCACAGCACCTTGATTCGAAGATGCCGAGAATGCAGTGTTTGCAGTATTTTATCCCATGAAATTTTGGCGCTGTATCTACATATTTTGGTTTTTGACGATCAATTTTAGCTTATAATATTTGCTTGAAGAAGACATTTCAAGTCACATTATCAGTTTAACGTTAGCTGGAAACCCTAGATGCTTCCAATGTCAAGAATACTTTCTTACGTTCTTTCCTCGTCTTTCACCGTCAACAAATTTATTATACGGTATTTTTTGATGCAGTAAAATATATTTAGAAACAAATTTAGACTACCTAATAATGTATCGTTTTAATATTTGTTGAATAATCCTTAATCTGTATAACCAAGCAACCCACCGATATTTTGCATTTACCGCACTTGCTATCTTTTGAGACTTACAGATTTTTAATTTTCAGTTGATTGATTCGACTATATATTTCTAATTTGACATTTGGTTTTACAACTTGTTTAAAAGCTGTTTCCTATTCCATTGAAAGCTCCATTTGAGTACATCGTGAAAATCTTTCGGTGTAACTCATAAACAATCTTCGGATGGATGGTTTTTGACAAATATTTTTTTGATTGAAAATGTAATGACGATGTGCTCTTTGATTAACGGCTAAGAGCTCGGACCCCGTATTCCGGATCACAATGACAAAGTGATTTTAAGAGTTCTTTGCAGATTTGGAAACACGGTGCCAGTGTTTAGCAGCTTATCTCGCCACACAGGCTTCTAGAAACGACTGTCTGGAATCAGCGCACCGAGATCTACAGTCCTGCTCAGTCACTTCTTTGTGGGACCTCGCCTGGACAATTTATATTTAAAAGGTCTAAAAGCAACTATACATATATCAGGGAGTAACCGGAATTCCGGCTCCGGCGAAAATCGTGTTCCGGTTGCAGTTCCGGCAAAGGGCAAAAACCATACCGGAAACGGAATTCTGGTTTAACAATTTTGTTTGAAATTTTCCACATTTTTGCTTCATCTGTGGTCCAAACATATGCATAATATATATACGGCCCACAGCCCATATATATAGAATGACCAAGCTGCAATACAACCAAGCAAATGAAAAGATTAATTCAGCAATTTGCCGTGTGAAACGTAAGTAGGGCGCATAATTTAAGTAGGAATTTTTCATCTTAACCTGCAGGACCCTGTTAACAAAACAGAGTCAGGTCCATGCTTTTAGCAACTGTTTTACACATTCAGAAGTCTGCGGGGTATGTTCGAATTAAACCGGTCCAACTCGGTAACTGAGTATGGATTACGTAGAAGTACTTAGCCTTAAGCTTTTCTAACATAAATTGCTTCAAGCACCAGCCAGTGTGCTTGTAAACTTTGTAAATCAGTGTACATTGAATTAAGTTATCTGCAACGCAGATGACAAACTGCTTTCTTGGCAATGAACTGTATTTTTGAACTGTGCGAGCAGTATCACAGTTTATCTCATTTATAGCATTCTGATTAAAAAGTTATCATTATCAGCTAACTGACGGGCACTGTTTGCCCAACACTAGCCTTAACAGTGTCTCTGACCACTATTTCAGAAAATTACCTTCTATTATTTCTCTTAGAATCATATAAACCAATAATTTCAAAGTTTTCTACAGAACAACATGTAACAAACGTACGTGTAGTAAAGGGAGGCGTCTGCAGATAGGGCGAAAATTGTTTAATTTACGCTCTATGCGTTGTAAGCACATTATTGAATTTGACGCAGTATACACAAGGACGTATAGTGGAAGACATTTTGCTCTGTGTTCAAAAACTGACATATTGATCGATAAATAAACATTATTAGCTTCCTCAGCATTTTTAAAGTTACAGAAAGGCAATCATGCCATGGCAATACATTAAGTTTAACGTAAAAGTTGTTTTGATACATTTTAAATCCACTATACCTTCATTTCTTCCTTCATCTGTTTTACTATATATGTAAGTTTCGAATACCAGGTTCCGGATCCGGTTTGAATGAACGGTTCCGGTTCCGGTTATTCCCTGATATATATATAGTTCGATTGTTCATTTGTATATTATGTACTGTCTTTACCTGATAACTTATATTATTAGGAGTCTGAAAACCATGTTTGGCTTTCCATCGGAAGAGCCGAACCGGACATGGTTCGTGAAGAGCCGAGCCAGAGCCTAAGACCAGTCTGCTACAGCTGTGCCAGACATGGTTCAGGAAGAGCCGATTCAAAGCTTGAAAATACGGCTTTGTTTCACGTCTAATAAGCACCATAATAACGCGTCGTAGTACAGCTAAATAGAATTTCTCTCGATCTATGAAATGAGTAAAACAGAGCCATATAGTTTTTTTGCCTATGGAGATACGACCTTTTTCGTGTATTTCATGTCTCATAGGGCCCTTTTAAAACCCTTTGACACCATTATCTTGGTTTAAGGGTGCCGTTGTGCAAAAGCTTTATATACTGTTATATTTCTGTGTATGCCATAATTGCTCTACAAAAAGAACCTTATTTGTTTGAAATATCTGGTTCCGGTGTCGTGATTCAGCCGAAAGGTTGTTTTGTCACACCAATTTTGAGCCGAGCCATTCTAGTGTCATGCTTTGTTTGTGTCTGAAGAGACGAGCTGAGCCAGATCCTAAGTTCTGTCTGCGAGAGCGGAACCTAGCCTTGTGTATCTGGAAAACCTGTGATTGGCTTTTAAATCCAAAATATCGGACCCCAGTGTCAACATTCAGCCAAGTACTTGTTTTGTCGCATCCATTGTAAACCCATTGACCCTCTTTGACACATTTCTTTTTGACTTAGGCCGCGAGGAGCTCGGAATTTTGCAAATTTGAGTTATGGATGCCACAAAAATGTGCACAAGCTGACAATCTAAATTTCACCACAAATAATGAAAAGTAGACACCAATAATAGTGTGTGCTGGTTATTTCAGCTGTATTTTAAAATATTACATTTCTTTTCTGATTTTGATTTTGTAACTCTATTGTGTAGTGTTCTGTTCAGGATATTTGCCCTGTTTGATATGGAACTATTCTATGTTTTGCGGGTGGGATGGTCTGAACTGCGTAAGCCAAAAATGACCGGGCCTGAATGATGGAGTAGCCGAAAGTGTCTATTAAAACTATAAGTACAAACGTAAATTCATTACTCTAACTGATTTTGAAATTCAAACTCTAGTTCTTTCATTTGCATTTTTACGTATGCAACTTTATCAGCTACGTATTTTAATTTATTTGAAATTCTTTAATCAGGTTCCGTAGTCGGAAATATTCTGTAAACCTACACTACCCTTCTTACTCTCTCGTTGTATGTGTTAATCGACTCGTAGTACCAATGTTGCATGATCAGTATGTTTGCGATCAAACTAGCTGCAGCTGTGTTAGTAAAACTCGCTCGATCACGGAATTGACGTCGGCAATTAAAACAGCATTGATACCTTTATTATCTCCATCGTCCTCCGATAATAACGACGTCATTGCTAATTATGACGCCTCTTACAAAGCTATATTACACATGCTGGAACATTGTGTGACGAATTTCGACCCAGCAGCTACGAACGAGTGTCGGGACGAATTAGTTTCACTGCTGCAACAACTGGTCGGAATAATGGTCGATCGTCGAGATTGTGGCCCGTTACATTTTGCGTTGCTAGCATTAATACTTCGAGCGTACCCGAAGGCATGTATTTCACAATCAAGTCGCTTAAAACAATTCGTGACCGGTCAGATGTTACGCTATACTGAGACTAATGATGATTACTTGCCGATTGTAAGCTGCTATTGTCTGCAGCCGAATCTGTGCCGCCGTGGTGAACAAAAATCAGAAGCATGGCACGAAACTGTTGCCTATGTGATGTTCACAGTTCGTGTTATTACTATTAGATTGTGCGAAATGTTTAAACTGGACTGTGCTTCTGACCAATATCAGTGTGACGTTAAGTGTTACGACAACCGTTTGAAAGAAGAACTGGAAAGCGTCGGTGAGCAAAAGCTGCTGAACATGTTGATGGGCAGCTTTGATGCTCTTGGGGCTATGATCAGTGGATATTTGACTTCTGGAGTTGAACTCGTTGCCGTAAATGTTTTATTCGAAGCGGTATCTTTTTCTCTCGACTGTTTTTTGCAATGGCCTGTGGATGTTATAGCCGTCACGAACAACTTCGTCTGTATTTTGTCTGCTTGTGTTCGTTTTACCGGTAAGTCTAATGTTTCTATTTTAGCCATAGTAACGTAGTGACTGTCTCATTATAATTACTTAAAAATTAAATGTATTTGGAACGTGAACACGGTCAGGCCTAACACGTCTAGCCCTAAATCGTGTAATCGCCTTAAAAACCACGATGTTCATCGGTGATAAATACTTCTGTCCAACATTTTCTGTATATACAGCAGAAAGTTGGAACACCCTTGAACATGTTATAGTGAAAAAATTCTATTTCAGAGTAAATGTTTTCTGGCGTAAACTTTGTGTTTTTGTGTTGTAAAATGCGGCAGAATGGTTTTAAGCATATTTGGCTGGAACTTAAAAGCTGATTTAAGATTTCCTAACTTATTTAGGTGCACCTGTGTATGAATGGGTGTTATTCTTCTCGCCTAATCCATTTATATCAAAGCGTTCGATTAGAATAAGAGGCGTGGGTTTCTACTAGTCGAAATTAAAAAAGCCTAGGCTGCGCCCAGCAAACCTACAGAAAACGCGTATTTTGGTATATAGACGTGCTAAATTTTAGAAAAAATTCGGCAGAGCTTGCTGCGTTTAGCCTTTATATTTTTTTTCTGAAAACTTGATATTATCTGGTAAATCGAAACCGAAAGTATGGTAAATTTGATATGAGTGGAGAAACCATAGACAGAATCTGTGGGGATTTAATCTCGCTAGATCTATCACCGCTTTTCACACCACCTATATATATGAATGGAATAACATCGTATTTGGTGGGAATTGTTTTTTGTGCAAAAAATATTGAACAACCGAGAATGTTTACATAAGGGAATATATAGTGGATAGCTACGCTTCCCGTTGTGGTGGAAATGGCCTGACCAAAAAATATGCTTCTCCGACGATTGTGAAAAACACCCCGCGATCGTGATAATACACCCCGGTAAATGCTTGAATCTGGCCTCTCCACAGCATCAAAATTATCCCTGGTGGGTTTGAGTCACTCATTATTTTAGCACCTCGCTTTCTCCGAACCAGAGGACCACCCCCACAATTTGTCCGCCTCATTCGGTGCACGTATTTCCACGCGTAGTTGAGAAACTCGGAGCATATACGTGTAACTTTAACCCGTAACCCAAAGCAGTATGGCTTTGCTTGTTCCGATCAAATAATTATATTTTTAAACAGCATTGTTGACTGTGTGGTAAGGGCGAAACATCTCACAATTCGAAAAGGTATTTGACAAAAATAAATGATTAAAATAGTATAACACGAGATTCTC
Organism: Trileptium ribeirensis; assembly: GCA_030248225.1. Lineage (NCBI taxonomy): Eukaryota > Metazoa > Nematoda > Enoplea > Enoplida > Thoracostomopsidae > Trileptium > Trileptium ribeirensis. The sequence goes on from JASANE010011040.1 coordinate 24,459, forward strand.
CGGATGGGGCGATGTAGACAATAAGGGTGCTCATGTGATAGCTCTACGCGCATTTGATTACCTGTTTTAATTTCTCAACAACCAGTTCTCGACTAAACGACTTATAAACGCTTATCAGGCACATAAAGATATAACAATAATGAATCTAATACACTACTATATTTATAATTTTTGAAATACTTTCGGTATTTCAAAATCTGTTAGCTGTACTGTTATTTAATCAACTCGAAACGGTTCCTGATTAATATATTTTGAAACAGTTGCCAAATATGCGTTTGTCCGATGATTCTCACACTCGTGAATCCCCAATATATAGAAATTTAGAGTATTTAGCATTGCCGACATTAGTAATTGTTTAATACGACAGTTTGTGCGGTAAGGAGAAGCTGGATGAGCTTGGTTATTCTGTATTCATTGTCTTTTTTGAGGTTTCGAATTGACATTTGTGAGTCTTCTTCAAAGGCACAGAAAAGCAACATTGCATCGTGGAGAAACAATGGCTGTATTATTAGTGGCTTCTCCTCATTATGTGCAAATTTGATTTCTACTTGCAAGTGGAAGCAAGAAGTAGCACAAAAAAATATCCGGAAAAACTTGGATTTGCGACGAAGTTTTTGGAAAAGACAGGATTCCTAGGGGTATGTGCGGCCTTCTGGTGGACCTAATTTTCTTAAGAGTGAAATTCGATTCTTGGGGGGCTCTCGCGCATCTAATTTTAAAACTCCAATGACCAAAAAATGGAAAATTTATATATGGTAAGTTTCACGAAAAATTATAATTTCAAGTATATATAATTTTTTCATGTGACAGAGCCCAGGTGTTGTATTGGATGCATATTACGTTAACGCTATTGCTTTTATTATATCATTACGTCCCGAAATCCTATTATAAATGGGAAAGCGATCATGGTTTAAATCGCTGCAGAATACGTATTCGATTCTTAGCGGTCTACGGTTACGCTTTATTCCAGTCGGTTGCAATGTGTCGAAACACGGGACGAATATCATACACATTATGCCTAGTGGTCCGGCGGTTCTATTTTACGGGACAACATGAATAGTGAATGTACAATGATGGCAAATAACATTTCTTCTGTTTGCATTGAGGTGTTGGATGTCAAACCGCATTGCGTTATAATACAGATTTCGGCTGGTTCGATTGAGCTGATTAACCAACGCCGCAAGAAATCATGGTGTCGACGTCTAGGTAATCGAGTCAAACGGTCTATAAACGCGGGCCTAGAAAAGACATGGACGGATTACCCTTCTGACGCCGACCAGGCACTTTGAATTGGCGACGTTCGTAAACTTTTCCAATTGGTTAATGCTATGTGCAAAAAGTCCAGTAAAACTGTTATTCTGCGAGACGTATCGGGAAATGTTAAACTCCTAAAGGTTGAACGTTTGAAATAATTTTTTCGCATTACTAAATCGACCTAAACCAGTGAACCTTCTGTTTAGTCAGAACTTAGATTTTAAGCCTACTGCCCATGTATCAGTACAAGTCTATAAACACGGCTGTGTAAAACTGTTAAATGACTTAACTTTTATTGAACTTAGTATGGAAAGCTGACTCCATTCCGGATATGTGGCAGAATATGTGGATTTGAGCTAATGCCTCTGTTTAAAAAATATTCCATCATCTGTAAAACCTACCGTGGAATTAGCATCCTGGACATTGCTTTTAAAATATTCGAAACGGTGCTAATTGACAGATTGAAGCCATGGTCAACTCACGTAAAAAACAAGCTGGTTTTAGACTGTGCCGCAGTTGTATAGATGAATATTCACCTTGCAACAAATTATAGAAACGCGAAATGAATTTAACCGTTCTATATTGCATTTGTGGATTTTGCTACTGCGTTTGTCAGCATAGATCGTGACTGTTTATGGCGTATTATGTTAATCCACCGGTGCGGCAGTTAAGATATATTCAAAGGGCTTTAATGCTGCACAAAGTGTTGCATACGCGTCTACGGCACCAAATCTCAATGTTTTGAGGTGCATACTGGGGTGAGACAAGCAGGCATATCTTCTCATATGCTTTTTAATTGGTGTATCGACTAGCTGCTTAACTGTGCTTTAGACAGGTTCCGTGTCGGCATACTTATTGGTGGCGACAGCAGTAGTGAAAACTTTGTTTTTACGAACCTAACAGTAGCTGATGATATAGCCATTGTCGCCGAAACGCCTGAACATTTACAACGTATGTTGAACCGTATTCATGAAAATCTTTCTCGCATCGATCTGGCTATCAGTACAGCTGAAACGAAACTACTTTCTTGTAGCAGCCAATTGAAGCACTCGATTACGATTAACAATGAACCCATTGAATGCGTGTAACATTTTACGTGGCTTTGTTATACTGCCAGTGAACAATCTTGGCAGCGTTCCGACGGTGACGGAACAGTTGAAATAATTGCTCGCATATCAAAAGCATACAATGCAATGTTGGTCTGGAACTTGTTATGGAGCAATCGAGGCGTATCTCTCGCCATGAAGAAACGCATATATCTTGCCGCCGTTCGGCCTGTTTTGCTCTCTATGCTTGCGTGTCGTGGCCAGTAAAAATGGAATATGCACGACGTCTAGATGCTTTTGATCACCGAATGATGCGCTGGTTCCTTCATGGTTTCAACATAACCGAAACGATTTGTGCCAGTATAAAGCGCCGTAATCTACTATGGTTCGGTCACGTAGCCCGGATGGAACATAGTAGACACCCCTACATGTCTTTGTCCCAAAGATGAAGTATGGGTGTTCCGCGGCTTGCGAAACACTTGGCGACGTAAATTATTCAAAGCTCTGGACTGCCAACCGGTGAACCGAAATGCTGCCACATTCAAAGCACAGTGTCTAACGCTCTCGTGGGATACATTGGTCAAGACCGATCTACATATTTATGCGAAGGTGTCGTGACCTGGTAAATATCCACTGAGGATACGAAACATATTATGATTACAGACCCATATTTACGCACAGTTAAATATCTAGTCTCAACTAATTTAATTACATCAAAATTTGCCAATTTTTGTTACTAAGTTTAGCATATAGATTGATACGACCAGGTTATAGTTCCTGCTAATATTTCCAATTCTGGTTATGGTTCCTCACTGCTACCTGGATACTTCTATACATCATCGATCAGTCGCATTCGCCGAGCGGATACATGCAGGCTTTTCCCTAGAATCTCCGAGCCCGAAGCCCAAAACTTGACGAAATACTAGAAACACAAACGTATGACGCATACCTATTGAGCCTCAGAGAAAGGGAACGATTCGACCACAGACATGATCAATGTCGTTTACGCGGGTTTCCTTACGTTGGTGAGGTGGTACTGGTTAAAGGCAACGATCCGAAAAGATGGACCTGGAAGCTGGGAAAGGTTACTGCAACAGTACGGAGCTGTGATGGATATATTGGATCGGTCAAGGCATTGCTACCAAATCAACAAATAATCCTTGACCAGTTGGTCATTAACATCGTCGAGAAATTCAAACATTGAACGACGAACCCACTGCACCTACTCGGAACAATCTACAAGATGACGGCGACAGTATTTACAACGTACAACAGCTAGAAGCTACCGATAACGATCACGTAAAAAACAAAACGGAACTGATGAACCGGCACACGTTTGGGCTCTTACTATGCCTGGTCGAGACGATACTGGTGACACCAGTATTAACATTCACGAGAGTCCGTTCTATGGGTTCACTGCTGCTGAAGTTGCCGAAGCGGAAAATTTATATCAACACCGAAATCGACAACATCTAGTACCTTTGGCAATTCTTTGCACGGCGCGCAACAATTTAGGACAGCCTGACCAATATGACCGCCACAATATGGTTCTAATCGAATAATCAAACCGACAATCGACAATTCGACTAAAAAGTAACAATTCGACAAACAATCGAAATTACCTTCCAATAGAAATTGAAGTGCGTAGAAAGACATGTGACAGCGAATCATCTTTCGGGAGTGTCGCGAATTCGTGAACTTTGTCCTCGCTTTCAGGTGTTATATTTTACTTCCAGAAAACGGAGTCGATCAACGCCGCTAAGGCGCGCCCAAGCGTGGATGTTGTAATCCTCTTGGCAGTCGTCACCTCAGTTCATCGTAATATTAAGGAATGTGGTAAAAATAACATAAGTGTGAATAAATGTAGCGAATGACATCGCGATCTGATTCATCGACATCTACATATATATTGAAGGTGTGCATATACTATCAACACAGCATCATCAACGCGCTATCTGTCGTCATAACAGGTTTTCTTCAGCATCGCTATTTGTGGATGGAGAACGAACAATCTTAGCAGTTATCATAAGCAGCAGCCACTGTGTACTCGTATTCATCCATGTTTCCTGCAACTGTCTCCATTTATCGTCATACTCACTCACTGCTCAGTCTGTGAGATGTTACTGTAACTATCGAACAATTTCCCCTTGCGAACAACGACAACAACATCAAGTAAGTCCACAGAAAACTGACGCAGACGAACTAAATTGCGTCTGTCCGTGTCCAGGCAAAATGGCGTCTGTCCGTGTCCAGAGAAAATGGTGTCTGTCCGCGTCCAGGCAAAATGGCGTCTCTCCGCGTGCAAACAAAATGGCTTCTGTTCACGTCCAAGTCTCAACAAAATGGCTTTAGACAAAATGGTATATGTTCGTGTGCAGAAATAATGGTATGTCACTGCGTCCAAGTAAAATGATGCCTGTCCGCACCCAGGCGCAATTTTTTGACTTTATACGTTTAAACGAACAAACGAAATTGCTTCGGTCCGCCTTCATCCGTTCACGTCTGCACCTACTTGTTCTTGACTGTAGTTTGTGCGTATATACAGCTTCCTTGAGAATTATTCTGGTACCTTAATTACTCTTTACATCAAATTAACCACAAATGGACATTTGTTTTGATGAGTTTCGTCGACGTAATTTCAACTGAATATCGAGTTTTACAGTCCGACACATTCAGCGGCTGGCCTCGTTCTGAACAAAAAATATTTATTTCATTATAGTTAATTACTGAATTTAACAGTTTTTTTGCGAGACTCATACCAAGCCCAAAATAATACAATTTTCCGTTCTAGTATTATATAAATCTAGTCCTAAACTGTAATTCAACGTTGAGCGGCATGGCTTGTGATTAAGAGCTCATTATAGATCTTTCGAGATATGGAATGACATCTTGTTATAATTTCTGTCTGTGATAATGTAGTGTAATAGTATTGTTACGACGTGGAGGTCTTTTGGTAATGTGTAATTTAATAATATTTCAGACACACTTTTATTGTGCCTCAAGACACATTGCTTGCCTTACATTTCACATTTTGCTCATCGATTGTTAGATGTGCTAATCATGTGTCAGCGATCTGAAGTTGACAGTGGTGGTTTGTACGTAGATCACGACATGTTGGAGCGCCTAGCCGGTCTGTCATGTAGCACCTACACTTGTCTTCGCCGATTAGTTAGTGATTTCGGACCGGCTAGTCAAATAGCGGATATCGAGCCCGGCAAGTTGATTTCGATATTAACTAGAACTATTAGCGCTCCAATACGAATTCGAGCTCCTGTGTGTCAAACTGATACGACTGAATGTTCGAGTAAGTTATCATTAATGATGTGCGATGAGTATTAATATAGGTTTTTAAGATGAGTATGTTAAAAGTTCCGGTAGTGTGGCTTAATTAACTTGCCAAACAGCAGTAAATATATACCACGGTTGGCTGGGCGACGGTCCATTACTGCTCTTCAACAGCTTTAGGGACCGACGAAGGCATAAATTTTTTAACTGCCGGCCGAGGGATTTGACGCCCGTTCCCCAACTCTTGTTGATATGATTTCCATTCCAAATGTGTCATGTAACATAGCTGGACTTGTCTGGTTTGTATTACGTAATTTGCATATGTTTAAACAAAAAATACCGGTTTCCTTTTATTCTACCTTCTCTAAATTGGGGATAGGGTGGCAAAAGTCGGTGGCCCTGGTGCTACAATACCCGTGGCAGTATTTTAGGCTTACCAGGGTTCAGTACAGCGTGGCTAAATTTTCTTTGCTATCCTCCCCGGGTTGACAAAAAATGACAAAATTCTTATTAATATCTTATTCTGAACTTAAAAATTCTAGTGATTTACGAAAAAGATATTTTAAAAGTAGTAACCTCATTAAAGACTTTTTTGCCGCGTTTCAGATAATTTTTCTTTTCGTTAAAAACACTGTGTTTTGAAAATTTTTACATATTAAACGGGAGTGCCACCATGTCTTTTGAACATTACGAAGTTCAGCGCTCCCCCCGGTTCCGAGCCAAAAGCGCATGCAAGACTCTGTCTTAATTTTCGGCGAAAGAAGAAACAAGTTATGCGGAATACTTATATTTTATACGATATTATACTTTACCCTTCCAAACTGAATTCTGTAACAGTTTTGCTACTCGATCATCCTTAGAATTTTCTAACGTATATATTTCAGGAGTGCGTTGTTTTCAGTATTTCTGTCGTGTATATTTCAATAATTGTGTTCCTCGCTTGAGCAGTGTTTATTTGTTCACTTCTTCGTGCACTTTGTCGTACTCGCTCGTTATAAGACTATTATTCTTTCTAAAAGAGTTGGGTTTTCAGCTGGGCTGTTTAATCATTCCAGAGATATCAGTTTGCTTAATTTCATTATATTCATTAATTTTTGGAGGTAATAATTATGTATATGTACCAACTGTATCCACTGTTCAGTGTATAAGCCAGTAATTTACAAGCGAGGGTGAAACGGAGCGACCGTGGTTTGATCAAGTGCATTTTGTGAAATCACCTTTTTAACAGGCTTTGTGTTCGATACTACAGTAAACCTCTGTAAGTTTAAACATATTAAAAAAACTTAAAACTTCGTTGACCTTAAAGCAATAAAAAACAACTGAAAACGCGCGAAGTATTCGTGCTAGTCACTAGATAGTCGAACCTTCGTATTCAACGTGCAGAAGAACATATATAATGATATAGACCCTGCCTTCTTGATACCCTGCAAGCCATAAATAAACCAATGAAAACTCACGTTTTGGAAATCGATTTCATCGATCGTAAAAAACTTGAAACCCAATGAAAAGGTATAATATACTCATGTTGGGATGTAAATAGCAGAACGATCGTATTCAGCGTGCTTGATATCTTAATAGGCACCCGTACAGCAAAAAACGCAACAACATGCCAAAATTTGAAAAATCGTTTTCTGGCGAAGGGTTGGCTCGCCATATTCGGACCCACATCGGCCCTGGACGTGGTCAAAAAGTCGTATTGTCAAAAAGTCGTAAAGTCATAAAATCGAAAAGTCATGGTCAGTCAAGTTGTATATGTCTCGATGAGCTGATTCTGTGACGTGGTCTCGGTTTTTCGATGCGAATCCTGTGTCGCGAGATATGGGCTGGGAAAGACTGGTACCGTATATCCAAATTTTGCAAAGAAAGCTTAAAACCCCGTTGTTTGCCATTTGGCCCCAAACATAGGATGCGAGCTGCTCGCGTTTAATTTTTGCTATCGAATAAAAAAATTTTTATCGAAATCCATCCTTTCGTAGATGAGTTATGATTGACAGAACTAGACAAAAGAAGTTATCACGATTTTTGTTTTAGGGCCCTCAGTGGATATTTCGCTCGCTCCGTTTCAATTATTCAGCTATTTCTATCTCTTTAGCAATTTATGTTTCTACGCGTATTCATGGTGCGTGCAGCACGGAGTTATCGTTATAGTCTTAATAAGGCATATCCGGATGAACTTTTGGAGATCGCGGTGAAGATAATTTTCTCTCGAGAACCACTGTCGAACAATTTTTGGAACATGATAAATACAGAATAATTTACTTCAGCGAATTAGTCGCGAACTCAAGGCAACAATGAGTGGGCATAAAAAATTGTGATGTGTTGAAGGCTTTGATTTTGGGCAGTATTTGTGACATATGCAGTCGGGTTGTCGGATAGCAGCCGCTTCTTCTAACACGGCAAGCGAAATTCTCGAATAATTTTATTTAGTGAGCAGCGGCAAATAATTTTAAGACGAGATTTAGCGCAAATAAATAATTATTGTTATGTAATTTTGGTTTCAGACAGTTATTACGACGTAATGCAGGCAAGTTGCCGGGTAGCAGCCGCTTGTTCTAATTTTTTAAGCGGAATTCTTGAAAGCGTTGGACCACTGTGCCGTGTTTCCGTTTACCAGGAAACTGAAAATGTGGTCTTCGGTGTTCTTTTGTCTCCAATTGTACAGTCGTTTATGCGAATGCCGCAGCAAGAACAGGAATCTGTTACGAGCGAGTTTTGTCGGACAGTGCTAAATTTGCTTATTGTGCAAATATCACACCCGCACCCCAAATACATGGCAAAAGTACAAGTAGCGGCAGAAATTTTTAGATCCGGTTACGCCAACTGGTCTGAGCCACCGGAGCTAGCCGATACATGTAAACTTGGCCTACAAATATGTCTTTTACTAGTTCATCCGACTCATACGCCGCTTGAAAGCAGACATTTTGATGCTGCAATTACGACCGTCGGAAATGAAGTTATTCACGGTAGTCACTCTATCTGTAAAGCTTCTAATGCGAAAAAACTACGGTCGAACTACATTTTTGACCATAATATAGACAATTTCCCTCTAGGTAACGATATTTTGGACCCACCAAATACTATTGAAGAAGGTACATCTGCAAAATTTCAGAAAAATGCCATGAACAATGAAAATGGTGGATACATGAATGACTTGTGTGAAGATAAATCTGCACAAAAAACGAACTTTGAACAATTTAAAATTAATGATAATACGAAGGTGAAAACCGCGGATCTTACGAGCGACACGGTTAGTTCTAGCTCTAGGAATTCAACAGCTAGCAATTCGAGTATCTTAAACGACACAATACTTACAGACGATGAGCTAAATGCGGATGCTCTGGGTAAAGCTACAGGTGAAAATGCAACAGCAAAAATCAATAGGGCCGACGTACAGAACATTACAGATAATTACACACGCGAAACGGGTCCGTGGCATATGAAGCTTGCGGAAAATATTCAACGCAACAACAGCGCAACTGCAAAAGAAAATGAATCCGGGGCGATGATTTTAAGTGAACGTTCGGCTGATAATGACAGGGACGACTGTAACGTGCCAGAAATGATAATGGATTTTGTGCCGTAACTCGTCAGAAAACTCTTCCGAAGCTGCGCAACGGAGAAGTATATATGCAGCGACGAGAGAGGTTCATCTGAGACGCAATCTGCAAAAAACGAATTAGAAGTGATGATTTCGGGTGGCTGTTCGGGTGTGTGTGACAGAGATCCTTAATGTCACTTGACCAGAAAAAGAATTTTTGATCGATTCATTGAGAATTTACAATAATTTAGTTTCGGCGACTAACTGGGCATTACTTACATATATTAATATAATTTTTTAACATAGACTGAAACCGATAATACTGATGTTCACCAAGCATTTCATTTACTAAGACTGGAAAATAAGTGCACACGACAGATAAAATCTATGATGAAACCTATTTATTCCTTTGCAGAACCTATATAAATTATATGCCAGAAATTACTGCCGAATTACAAGCGTTAGAACGTTGAACAGAAACCACTTAAAATCTATCTATTTGTCAAAGTGCGTCGAGGCAACTTTGAGCAACTGTGGGACAAATCCTGCAAAAACAAGAATATGGCAAAAAAATTCGAACATATTTTTATTCGAAATATAAATTTTGACTGATAATCTAATGCAGTACTCTCAGAAAATGTAATATAGGTATTCATGTAAAACGGTGGGTTGTACAAGATTTAATATCTTTAGTGTTCCGTTCCCCCAGGCTGAACTCAGTCTAGTCCATGTCTGTCAGCATGAAATATGCGGGCGTCTGTTTAGTGCAAACAATAAATTTAATTGTGGTTTCTAAGTCACTGTAGTCAAATTTCAGTATCAGCTAACGAACAGTACCTATGTAGTGTTATATGTTTATATGTTCTTGTACAAAATTTTATTATGAACTCTTAGGTTTTTGGCTTTGTAACTAACGTGTGTAGATTTTACTCTAGCTTTGTATACACCGCTGACACTTTTTCATTGACTCGACATGTGGCAGTCATTACTGTTGTGTAATGTAAAGTAATAAGACCAGTAATAATCTACCAGCAAACATTGAGTCGCTTTCATGAATGAGAAACGACCGAGACACTGTTGAACACCGTGTTTAGGTTTCTTTTTTGTGTAACAACTGAAGTTCAACGTTTGGTTAAATGTGTATATAGTATCCAAAAAACCGTTTTTCCGTGATGGCTTTATGTAAATTAGAAGTTTCGGCAAACGCAGTTTTTCTTACAACCAGTTTCTATATAAAGTCCACGAATTATTTGTTTTGACTAATTTGTTGTGAAGGCTCTGTAAATTCAAATTTTGCATTCAATGGTGTATGTATAATATAGTTAATGTCTTTTCCATTAGACCCACCCTCGTTTAAGAAAAAATTGGCCGCATAGAGAGAATTTTTATAAGTGAATTCAATAATTCAGGATCCTTTGGACATAATTTTGATCAGTGGCATTATTTTTGTAAATTTTTAGAAACTAAATTTTTTTGGTTGCCGCACCTAAATTTTCCCCCCAAATGTTTGATATGTATATACATATACGATTCGAACCTTTTTGACACGCTGAGCCGAATGGTGCCTAAATCAAATGGGTTTGTATGTGAACGTAGTTGTAGGCGTTTAGTTATTGCTCGTTCGTAGAATAATGCACCCATCTATTCGAGAATTTTTGCTACATGCAACATATCGTACATAACAGTGTTACATAAGACATAACTATATTCGTATATGTACGTACGTACTATTTGTACTAAGTTTGGTTTTCCCTTCGACGTATTGACAGTAAGTTCCCTACAACCGCCTGACGGAAGAGTGGCCCTTCTAAAAACTGGTATCTATTCCTCCACGTTTGCGTGCCTGCGCGGGGCCGACTTTAGTGGGTTACGCGGTGCGAAGCCGTTTTCGCCAAGAGGACAGAGAGGAAGACTTGCAAGGAAACAAGGGACAGAAAGAAAAAGCGAGGCCCCTTCAGTGGCACCCTCACCGCCTATCGGAAAAAGGTAGGAAACAAGACGGCCCAGTAATGTAGCGCTCACATTATAACGTCCCCAAAGTTTGGAACCTATGTACACCACACAGTATCAGGCACACTGTCGACAACAGATGTCTTAAACACCGCCGCGTTTTTTTTTAATTTTTAAAGGTAGCTAGCTAGGGGCTTTAGCACCTATCGACAGTACTGTTACAATATATTTCTGAAACAATACAGGACGCCAGTTGCAGGCACTACAATGTTACATACAACATGTATTGTATAACACAGTAGACACAGCATGTCGTACCTAACTCTGTTACATACGACATGTATGTAGCATAGTTACATACGACATGTCATATGTAGCACTGTTATATACGACATGTAGATTCTCGAATAGATGGGTGTATTATTCTGTGAACGAGCAATATAATGTTATATAAATTCGGTAAAACATGGAAAGATTATTATTAAAAAAATTTTTAACTCTATTTCACGGGAAATTAAAATTTAAGTTTCTAGAAATTGCGCCAATAATCAGGAGTTCTTTTTAGTATAATAAATACACATACATATCAGGGAGTAACCGGAATTCCGGTTCCGGCGAAAATCGTGTTCCGGTTGCGGTTCCGGCAAAGGGCAAAAACGATACCGGAACCGGAATCCCGGTTTAAAAATTTTGTTTGAAATTTTCCACGTTTTTTGCTTCATCCTGTAATCCAAACATATGTAATATATATTATACAATGATCAAGCTCCAATACAACCAAGCAAAAGAAAGGATTAACTAACCAATTAGCCGTGTGAAACGTAAGTAGGACGCATAATTTGAGCAGGAATTTTTCATAATAACCTGCAGGAGTTTGTTAAATCAAAGCCAGGTTGATGGTTTTACACATCCAGAAGTCTGTGGGATACGTTTGAATTAAACCGGTCCAACCCGGTGACAGAGTATGGCTTACGCAAAAGTACTTAGGGTATGCTTGGCTAACATAAATTGCGTCAAGCACCCGCTAGTGCGCTTGTAACCTTGGTAAATCAGTCTAAATTGAAGTAAACTAACGTTATCTGCAACGCGGCTAGAGACGGCTTTCTTGGCAATGCACTGTATTTATTGAAACTGTGCGAGCAGCATCAGAGTGTGTCTCATTTATAGCATTATAATTAGAAAGTTATCATCATTATGATCTAACTGACGGGCACTGTTTGTCCAAAACTTACGGGCACTAGCCTAAACAATGTCCCTGACCACTGATCAGAATATTACCTTCATCTATTATTTTCTCTTAGAATCATATAAACCAATAATTTCAAGTTTCCTACAGAAGAACATGTAACAAACGTATGTGTAGCAAAGGAAGGCGACTGGAGACAAAGCGAAAGTGTGTATTCTACGCTCCAAGCTTTGTAAGCATATTCGATTTGACGCAGTATACGCAATGGGGTATAGCGGAAGACATTTTTTGCTCTGAAAAGTCCAAAAACCGACATGTTTGATCGATAAATAAACATTATTAGCTTGTTCAGTCTCTTTAAATTTTGAGAAAGGCAATAGTACCATCGCAATACATTAAGTTTAATGTAAAAGTTATTTTTAATGCATTTTAAATCCACTATTATACCTTCATTTCTTCCATCATCTGTTTTACTATATATAAATTTCGAAGACCAGGTTCCGGATCCGGTTTAAATGAACGGTTCCGGTTGCTGGGTCCGGTTCCGGTAAATTTCGGTTCCGGTTATTCCCTTATACTTATATAAATCCCTGCTTGCCACTATTTTTCGCTTAACGAGGCTTTATGGTTCAAGGTGATGACTGTAAAGTTGCAGTACCCTGTAGTGATAAAATGGTGTTTTCATATTTATGTGTAACCCTTCAACGTGGTTCAATTTTAGTATTAACTGGAAAAATTTTAGGGGTACGCCGTATAGTAATATCTCGACGCGCGCGATTGGATATGGAACGTTTCAGTGAAGCTAATGAGTGGTAATCCTGATCTGAAACGTATAATAGTGGATTTAAAATGCATTAAAAATAACTTTTACATTAAAACAAGTGTTCTTCCGACTATCCCTTTCTCAAAATTTAAGGACTGAACAAGCTAATAATGTTTATTATCGATCAAACATGTCGGTTTGGACATTCGGGCAAAAAGAGTGTTCCGCTATCGTATTGTGCGTCAAATCGAATATGCTTACAAAGCTTAGAGCGTAGAATACACACTTTTGCTTTGTCTCCGGTCGCCTTCCTTTGCTACACATACGTTTGTTACATGTTCTTATGTAGGAAACTTGAAATTATTGGTTTATATGATTCTAAGAGAAAATAATAGATGAAGGTAATATTCTGATCAGTGGTCAGGGACATTGTTTAGGCTAGTGCCCGTAAGTTTGGACAAACAGTGACCGTAAGTTAGATGATAGTGATGATAACTTTCTAATTAGAATGCTATAAATGAGACACACTCTGATGCTGCTCGCACAGTTTCAATAAATACAGTGCGTTGCCAAGAAAGCCGTCTCTAGCCGCGTTGCAGATAACGTTAGTTTACTTCAATTTAGACTGATTTACCAAGGTTTCAAGCGCACTAGCGGGTGCTTGACGCAATTTATGTTAGCCAAGCATACCCTAAGTACTTCTGCGTAAGCCATACTCTGTTACCGAGTTGGACCGGTTTAATTGAAGCGTACCCCACAGACTTCTGGATGTGTAAAATAGCAGCTACAAGCATCGACGTGGCTTTGATTTGTTAACAAACTCCTGCAGGTTATTATGAAAAATTCCAACTGAAATTATATGCCCTACTTACGTTTCAAACGTCAAATTGCTTAGTTAATCTTTTCTTTTGCTTGGTTGGTTGGAGCTTGATCATTGTATACGTAACATATATTACATATGTTTGGACCACAGAAGAAGCAAAAACGCGGAAAATTTTAAACAAACTTTTTAAACCGGAATTCCGGTTCCAGTATGGTTTTTGCCCTTTGCCGGAACCGCAACCGGAACACGATTTTCGCCGGAACCGGAATTCCAGTTACTCCCTGATATGTATGTGTATTTATTATACTAAAAAGAACTCCTGATTATTGGCGCAATTTTCTAAAAACTTAAATTTTAATTTCCCGTGAAATAGAGTTAAAAATTTTTGTTAATAATAAACTTTCCATGTTTTACCGAATTTATATAACATTATATTGCTCGTTCACGGATAATACCCATCTATTCGATCTACATGTCGTATAATAACAGTGCTCATATGACATGTCGTATGTAACTATGCTACATACATGTCGTATGTAACAGAGTTAGGTGCGACGTGTGTGCTGTATATATACAATACATGTTGTATGTAACATTGTAGTGCCTGCAACTGGGCATTATATTGTTTCAGAAATATATTGTAACAGTACTGCTCGATACGTGCTAAAAATTTCTAGCTGCCCGGCTCCTTTTAAAAATTAAAAGCCGGCGGCTTTTGAGCATCTGCTTGTCGACTGCTAATACTTATATAGTGTACCGTAGGTTTCCAAACTTTGGGGGACGTTATAATGTGAGCGCTACATTACTGGGCCACATTTCCCCTACCCTTTTATCAGGTAAAGTTGCCATAAATGATAACTTTCTTTCTGTCCCTTGTTTTTAGTTTGTTACTCTGTGTACCTATCAGAAAACGGCTTCACCGCGTAACCCACTAATTCGGCCCCACGCAGGGGCTAAAAAAATGACCAGTTTTGGGAGGCCACTCTTCGGTCAGCGGTTTGTAGGAAGTTTTTACTGTACAATTTCGAAGGAAAACCAAACTTAGTACAATCATAGTACGTACGTACATACGATATTCGTTATCTCTTATGTAACACTGTTATGTACGATATGTTGCATCTGCCAAAAAGTCTCAAAATGAGAATGAGTGCATTATTCTACGGAACAATGTGACTAAACGCCTACAACTTTGCGTTCACAGTGCGAACCCATTTGATTTAGGCACCATTATTCAGCGTGTCAAAACCGAAATGGTATATGTATATATACATATCAAACATTTGGGGGGAAAATTTAACTCCACAACAAAAAATTTATTCTAAAAATTTACAAAATAATGCCACTGATCAAAATTATGTCCAAAGATCCCTGAATTATTGAATTCACTTTTATAAAAATTCTCTCTATGGCCAAATTTTCTTCAACGAGGTGGGTCTAATGAAAAGACATTTTAACTATATTTATACATCATCATTGAATGCAAAATTTGAATTTACAGAGCCTTCACAACAAATTAGTCAAAACGAATAATTATTCGTGAGAAGCTTATATAGAAACTGGTTGTAAAAAAACTGCGTTTGCCGAAACATGCAGTTTACATAAAGCCATAGCGGAAGCTTTTTGAATACTATACACATTTAAAGTTCTCCGAACGTTGAACTTAAGTTGCGCAAAAAGAAACCTAAACACGTGTTCAACATGTCTCGGTCGTTTCCATTCATGAAAGCGACTCAAATGTTTGCTGGGTCCTTTCTGGTCTTATTCTTTACGTACACAATATAATGCGGCGCAAAACCACGTGTCGAGTCAATGAAAAAGTGTCAGCAGTATTATACAAAGCTAGAGTCAAAATCTACACACATTATTACAAAGCCAAAAAGTTCTAAAAAAATAAAATTTTTGTACGAGAAGACGTGTGCAAACATATAACACTTTACATAGGTACTGTTCATTTCGTGATACTGAAATTGGGCTCGGTGACTTAGAAACCACAAATTAATTTATTGTTTGCGCCTCGGAGCGCCCCGCATCGTGCTGTGGCGGACGGTGGAGTACAACTGAGATTTCAGCCTGGGGCGGAACGGAACGCTGAGGAGTAAACTCTGCGAGACCCACAGTTTTTTTACATGAATATGTACATTTTTCTGGGGGTACTGCCCCTAGAATTATCAGTCAAAACTTATATTTTTCTGTTCGAATTTTTTTGCCATATTCTTGTTTTTGCCTACTCCCACAGTTGTCAAATTTTGCCTGCGACGCACTTTGACAAATAGATCAATTTTAAGTGGTTTCTGTTCAAATTCGTTCTGACACTTGTAATTCGGCAGTAAGTTCTGGCATATAATTTATATAGTTACTACAAAGGAATAAATCAGTTTTCATCATAAAATTTATACTGTCGGTGTGTTATTTCCCAGTCTTAAGTAATGAAATGCTTCGTGAACATGCGTCCTATCGGTTTAGTCTATTTTAAAAAATTATATTAATATATGTAAGTTGATGCCCAGTTATCGCCGAGCAATACAT
>JASANE010011041.1:0-22243 GCA_030248225.1 Trileptium ribeirensis
ATTGCTATACATAAATATATGTACATATAAATATAAATATATAAACATAAATAATTTATATATATACGATTACTTTTATTGCATATAAAATCAAAATATTAATATAAATAAATATTTAAATATAACAAATAATATATATTAATTGTACACATACTTATACATGTAATTTATACTAATAGCGTGCCAATCGCATATATAAATACATATAGTATATATATAGATATATATATAATTAATATATATTTAATTATAATATATATACGCATATATATATGCATATATATATAATTTATATGTGTCTGATGCCCGTCGGCTCAGGGGGAGTAGTTGTTTGGTGGAGGGAGGTCCTAGGGAGAAGGGTTAAGTAAGGGGGCGGATAAATTTTGAGGAACTCATAATTGTGCTAAAATTTTGGCCAATTTTCTCGTATTTTTGCTAATTTGCAAAAAAATTTTCTAAAATTAGACGAAATTTTGCCAATTAATGCAAATTTTCCCAAAAATTTTGCCAGGTTTCCCAAAAATTTCCGAGCGACTTTAGCGTGGGTAGATATAATTTGAAGGGTGGGTCCGACACTGATGTTGGTAACCCCCCTCCCATGGATGTGTTAATTGTTTGACAATCAGATATACCTATTAATTTTTGAACTTTAAACTTTGAAAAGAATTCATCAAAAATTTATCAATTATGACGCTAGAAATATAAATATGTGTAAGATAAATTATAGAGACAGTCTTGAACTGTGTATGTATGTTTTGTGGGAAACGAAAAACATTGTTAAAACTTAAGTATTTTTATCCGCTTAAGTGATAATTTTATGTATACATTTTATGATAATTTTATATGTTTATGATATATATTTTAAAGTTTTGTAGGAAATGAAAAAGCTAAAACTTAAGCAAATCATAGCGGAAATTTTTTTAAATCAAATTTAAATTTATAAAAAAACTTCTATTGAAACGATCTGTTTGTATGACCTCTGTCAATGTCGTGGAATTTAGCAATTTAATAGTTTCACTTTAAAATCAGTAGTAAAATAGCTCTATCTGATAAGATTCAAAGGCTTTGTCCAATTTGAAAAACGAAATCATTTTTTATATATTAAAAAGTTAAGTAATGAAGTATCGTAGCGCGGAAATTAGGTCAAAAAAGCGTCAAACAAATGTTTTACTATATAAAAATGTTTGTTTGCAGTTTAAAAACGGAGCCATTACTAGAAGAGATGAAGTTGTCGTGAAGGAAATCTTTAAAACATTTATAGACTTACGGCTGTGCAATATGGAAGGCACCTTTAGAGGCTCAAAGAAGAAAGTGTGAGACAAATGTTTTCACTATATAAAATGTTTGTTGTTTAAAAAACATCGTTGTCTAGGACAGCTGAGGGTTTCGGTAAACATATATTTGAAGGGAATCTTTAAAACATTTATAGACTTCCGGTGTCCAGGAAAGCACCTTTAATTGCTATAAAAATAGGAAAATATGAAATTAAATTAGGCATTTAAAATCCTAAACATCAGACAGCAACAGAGGTATTGATTTAAATTACTTGATAATATTTATTTTAGAACACCATTCGGCTAACATGATTTTGTTAGATAAAAAATATGATTCTGTCATATTTGTCATGTTGCAATGTCGATTTCACGAGATAGCCATGTGTTGATCCGAATGTCTCAATATTTATTACAACTGCGTGACAACTGACGAAATCCCATATTATTCAGTGGTTCACCTATATATTTTCTAATATTAAAAAAATTATTAATGATTATGATTTTTTCTCGGAGGTTAAACAGCAAAACCATAGTAGAAAAGATGTGACTTGTAATTTATACAGGCATTTATACTGCTAAAGTGCATATTGTTGTAACATCAGTTCATAGAGACTGCTACCCATGTAACAATGAGTAGCGCTATACTAAATGGGTAGATAATTGAACAAATTTAAGCCCAAGGTATGGTCGCGGAAATCTACGATATAGATTTAAACTAAGTATATCCTTATATAACTGGTGTCCATAGGAGATAAGAGGGTTCCGCCTAAGGTACGGATTCCCGTAAGTCCTATTCTTCTTACCCTGAGCCTGGAATCTCCCTCGTGCTTCCAAAACTATATACATATAATTAGAGGACTATAATGAGTTCCTAGAAATTTCTGCATTCGCAGTTATCAACCCAACCTGCGCCCAACTCTCCTACCCCGAGTAGCTCGTCCGTTCCCCCAGAAACCATTTACTGACATATTTTTGGTTTTATATATTTCTAAATCTAGGCTAAAGCTTTAAATTTTTTATATCGAACACAGATTAGTATGTAGTCCACGTCAGTGAGCCTTAAGATGACATTGGCCGCAACTGCAATATATAGAATAGCCATTGTCATGCGAACAAAGCCAGTCAATATGAGTTTGAACGCCACATAAATTTGAACGCATTCTATGGAAAGCTTTTAGTATTCAAATAATGAAAATTTAAGCGATAATTTGACTATAAAAATGCATTCAATGCAGATACGTTCGTCCATTCTCTAAAAAATTGTCAGTATCAGGACAGGGCTGGTTTGATTTAAATTCGATAGGGATCTTCGAAATAACTTTCAGGCATATAATATTTAAAAACTGTTGCTATACTTTTGAGTACGACCATAGGCTGTTTTATATCATAAAGAGTTAATAGTTAGAGAGATGATGCCTAAGCCTAAATCCATAGATTTTCGTATTTAGTTTAAACCAGACTATTTTTCTAATACAAAGAGAATAAACAGAACGGTAGGATATATTCCGTTTATATTTATTTTATTTTATTATTATTATTTTATTTTATTTTATCGCTTAACACTTTGCATAGTTTATTTTGAAATTATATTTTAAATTTTGGTTAATTTTGAAAGTATATTTTCTACAAAATTTCGAATCATTAGTAGCTTTGTGATAATTTGTGAAATTAGGTTTTGCTATGATAGAATATTCATTAAATTTTATTGAAATAAAAATATAAGCCTTTTGTGAAGTAAATCTTGTGTTCATAATGTCTTTTCAGTAATCTTGCTACTGGGATTTGATATTTTTTATAATGTGTTCGGATTGCCAACCATAGTTTGGGTAACATACAGTACTAGTTTGGCAAAAAATGTGTCCTAAATTACTCAATAGTATATACCGCAGTTTGAAACGGTGAACACCCAATGTATGTATTAGTTGTATTAAGAGTGCATTAGGAAAGAGTACGACACTACCGTTCACACACGTATTAGCACGTGTTTGATGACCCGACCCCCCCCCCAAGTTTTTTGGGGGTCGACCGAACCCCTCCTCCCAATTTCTGGGGGGATCGGTTCATATGCAGATGCTTGCCCTAATGCATTCTTGGTTGTATGAAGTGTCCGAAAAACATCGTATTTGCTGTATTTTTCAAAGAATGTAATTATGCGCACCAGCAGCAATCGTTGGATGATATTGCCATACAAAAATGGACTAACGTTATCTCAAACTATTGATAAGTTAAATATTGGTTGCATTCAATATTGAATATTGGGTTGTATTGAATAGGCAAAATTCCGGAATCATAAATATATTAGAGGTAATTGATATAAAATTTTTTATATAATATTTTATAATAAATATTTTACAATATTTAATAGATATATAATATTTTCATAATTTCAATAACAAAGCGACGAAATAGAAAACTGGTCTATGATTTGCATATTTTAATAAAAATTGTCGATATTCGCACTTGAACACCAAACACGTAAATTAGAAATTGTCAGATAAGTATTCCTACTTAACAACCGTGACAAAATCGGAAAAATTGAAGCATATCGTTCTTACAAAGAATATTCATAAACCGGTAGTATTGTTTGACCAAAGAACTATTTTATTATTCGAGATCAGTTAGTAAGTACTATCACAATGTCGTACTTTTTGTGTGATCCAGAAATATCAGTAAGTATTGATTTTACAAATCGTATTGTCACATGTGATAATTTATGCTGAGTTCACCTTTATAATGTTGTAGTGGCAAAATTTAACACAGGATGGCTGGAAAAAACACTATGATTGCCGGTTCCTGAATAGCTTTCTTTGAAATCGGAGTAATGTTTTTGAAACTGGTAGTAGACGGGCGGTGCTCATGGCTTGTCATTCTAAAACTTGGTACCTCAATTATAGCCAAAAAAATATAAAGATGTTCTATAAAATATATATGTTATTACTGAGGCTCATCTTGTTATATTGTTTAGGAAATTTAACTAAAACACTGTGCACTTCTAATCATAAATCAAATTTTTTAAGACAAATCGTAAGTAATAAAGTATAAATAACAAAATAAACCAGATGCTACGCTGTGACCGTTGGGTTGAAAAACACAGTTTAGTTGGAAAACATATAATAGAATATATAAAAAAACATTAAGTAATTAAAGCAATTTAATAATTAAAGTATAAAATAATCAATAGTTGAATCTTTAAATAGTAGTCGTGAAAATTGAATTTTGAAGGTAGATTCGCAATTGGCTGAATCACATAAAAATACTAGCCACACTTGACAAAGCTTTAACCTTGAGAAATTTTATATACGTAATTATGGTGATCCTGTCACTCTTCAACGCCAGGTGAATTAATGCCTGATGGGTTTTTACTCAACGATTATAATATATACCAGATTGTCTTTAACATGAATAATAGAACAATGAATTTATGCTTACATCATAAATTTTTAAGAAACGAGAAATCATTTTTACTCAATAATATCGTTACAAATATATTTGTTTAAGGCCGTACGACACGCTTGAGGCACCAACGTTGATACACTAGGCTCTGAAAACACAGTTGCTTATAGTTAGGAATTTAATAATATCTATCAAGCGATATGCGTTGCGAGGTGTTGCTGCAATCCTAAACTAGAAAGCGACTAGCGAAATTGTTTTATAAATTAGTTCGCTCGATAAAATAATCATCATGGACCGTTTTTGAGGGCGCATACGATTAAATCATGGTTGTGGTTATTATAAACTATTCAGGGAATCCAGATAAATTTCGAAAGTCTTCTTTTTTGTTCCGATTGATAAAGAAAACATTGGTTATGTGGTTTTTAACATTGCACCGGAAATGGCATCCATACTGTCCCAATTGTATTGCTGGTGTACCACTTTCACCTGCAAAGCGCCCCATAAAATCATAGTAGAACATTTAAACACCCACTAAGCGCGGCTAAACCACAAACGCTATGTTTTCCTTCATAATACACGAGTTACTATCATAACATAATGACCTCAACAACAGAATTACATCATACAATTCATATAATGAAAAGGGTAAATTTGACAGCGACCAAATTTGACGTTCGAATCATGTTTGTTCGAACTTTGTGCTTTAGCAGCATCGAGAGTTAATGATTGCTTCTTGAGAAGAGCCGTAATCCAGTATCGGAATGAACTTTGTGCTTTAGCAGCATCGAGAGTTAATGATTGCGTCTTGAGAAGAGCCGTAATCCAGTATCGGAGTGAACTTTGTGCTTTAGCAGCATCGAGAGTTAATGATTGCGTCTTGAGAAGAGCCGTAATCCAGTATCGGAGTGAACTTTGTGCTTTAGCAGCATCGAGAGTTAATGATTGCTTCTTGAGAAGAGCCGTAATCCAGTATCGGAATGAACTTTGTGCTTTAGCAGCATCGAGAGTTAATGATTGCGTCTTGAGAAGAGCCGTAATCCAGTATCGGAGTGAACTTTGTGCTTTAGCAGCATCGAGAGTTAATGATTGCTTCTTGAGAAGAGCCGTAATCCAGTATCGGAATGAACTTTGTGCTTTAGCAGCATCGAGAGTTAATGATTGCGTCTTGAGAAGAGCCGTAATCCAGTATCGGAGTGAACTTTGTGCTTTAGCAGCATCGAGAGTTAATGATTGCGTCTTGAGAAGAGCCGTAATCCAGTATCGGAGTGAACTTTGTGCTTTAGCAGCATCGAGAGTTAATGATTGCTTCTTGAGAAGAGCCGTAATCCAGTATCGGAATGAACTTTGTGCTTTAGCAGCATCGAGAGTTAATGATTGCGTCTTGAGAAGAGCCGTAATCCAGTATCGGAGTGAACTTTGTGCTTTAGCAGCATCGAGAGTTAATGATTGCGTCTTGAGAAGAGCCGTAATCCAGTATCGGAGTGAACTTTGTGCTTTAGCAGCATCGAGAGTTAATGATTGCGTCTTGAGAAGAGCCGTAATCCAGTATCGGAGTGAACTTTGTGCTTTAGCAGCATCGAGAGTTAATGATTGCGTCTTGACAAGAGCCGTAATCCAGTATCGGAGTGAAATGGATCTCGTCATGTCCAACGGTGATGGCGAAGAGTGTTAAACTGCTCTCAAGCAGCCATGATCAATATTTATAATGAAAAGAGTAAATTTGACAGCGACCAAATTTGACGTTCGAATCATGTTTGTTCGAACTTTGTGCTTTAGCAGCATCGAGAGTTAATGATTGCTTCTTGAGAAGAGCCGTAATCCAGTATCGGAATGAACTTTGTGCTTTAGCAGCATCGAGAGTTAATGATTGCGTCTTGAGAAGAGCCGTAATCCAGTATCGGAGTGAACTTTGTGCTTTAGCAGCATCGAGAGTTAATGATTGCGTCTTGAGAAGAGCCGTAATCCAGTATCGGAGTGAACTTTGTGCTTTAGCAGCATCGAGAGTTAATGATTGCTTCTTGAGAAGAGCCGTAATCCAGTATCGGAATGAACTTTGTGCTTTAGCAGCATCGAGAGTTAATGATTGCGTCTTGAGAAGAGCCGTAATCCAGTATCGGAGTGAACTTTGTGCTTTAGCAGCATCGAGAGTTAATGATTGCGTCTTGAGAAGAGCCGTAATCCAGTATCGGAGTGAACTTTGTGCTTTAGCAGCATCGAGAGTTAATGATTGCGTCTTGAGAAGAGCCGTAATCCAGTATCGGAGTGAAATGGATCTCGTCATGTCCAACGGTGATGGCGAAGAGTGTTAAACTGCTCTCAAGCAGCCATGATCAATATTTATAATATCTATGCGATTTGCAATTCTACAACAATTCTAGTACTTGCTCGTTATGCGGCGTTCAGGTTATAATGTCCACAATGTTTGGAACCTCTGCACACCACACAGTGTCAGGTACACTGTCTTGGACACCTGTGAGCTTATCGGCCTTCGCCGCGGCACGTTTCTTACCACAACGTAACCGACATCTCCAATGGTGGCCAAAGGGAAAGGGGGTGGAAGCAGAGCGAGCTTGAGAATTATCCCCAAATTATAAGTAAAATCAAGGATGCGGAGAAAAGAGCCACCAAAGGGAATGTACCGGTCTACCAGCGGTCGGAGATACCCTTTGTCACGGGAAAAAAAATTGCGCGAGTTCCCAGATGTAGACGTGTCATTGTCCCGGGCAGGGATATCAAGGTTAGCTTAGGGTTATATAACTATTCCTAAAATAAATTGAGTTGGCCGTGTGTAGTGAGTAAGTTACTTTAAACAATTACTTAAGTAGTTCAAGTGCAGTATCAGTTGCAACATATGTACTATATAGGTTGACGGATTGGGGGAAATAAAAGAGTGGGGCTACATTGAGGAAAAGGTGAGTTTACCTAAACAAAAGTTGAAAATTTAACTTGGGTAATTCAAGTGGAGTATCCTTTAAAACCTTTGTACTATTTGAATGGAACCATTTATGGCGTAAAAGCATTGGAGAAACTAGGGAAAAGTAAGTTTACTTAGAGCAAAAATTGTAACTATAGCTTGGCTTGATTTTGTGCACTCGGCACCGGTCAGCCATAGCACATTTGGAATAATTTATTTGGTACAAAATTAGATTTGATTAGCGGAGTCGAGTACCCGTGCTATTAATAATTATACCCTGGCGAGTCCAAGAGACGAGCCCTGGGTAATGAATTTTGATATAACCATTTAGGAAAAGCCTAAGGATTGGTCTAGTTAAGTTTAAAGCTAAAGTAATTTGGTCAGCGTTGGCAACCTCGAGTAATTGTGCCATCCACGCTTAAGTATACCTTGGCGAGTTCGCATAACGAGCCATGGTATGAGGTTGAGTGGAAAATAAATTTTAGGAAAAATAAATTTTGATTTCAAATTGGAACTTGGTGTGAAATATGAGCTTTAGGAGATGAATGGTTGTCTATACAGAGTTTTAAAGGGTAAAAACTTCATATGAAGTTTATTTAACTGGAAAGGGAAATACGTGTGATAATTTCGTATATATCAACCAGGGAATGGGAAACCATCCTTAAACTACAGCGAGCTCGAGTAGCGAGTCTGTAGCATTTTGATAATTTGCTGTAAAAATTTGCATAGAATTTTTAGAGTATTCTAGTGCCCGTGTAGGCTAGCATAAAATTCAGTCGAAAGTTTCTCGGAAAAGTTTGTTCCATTTATTTGCCAAACTGAATACTGCCACTGTGTGCCCGAGTAGACCAGTGAACAGTTAAATTTGGGTTGGCATCGAGTATGCCAAGGAATGAGGAAACTAATTTCAATGTTGAAATATTTATTCAAAAATCTTATTAGCAGAAGGTGTTCGTGTAACAATCGATAACTTTTGTTAACTGAAATTCTTGGGTAGATTTTAGAAGAAAAGTAACTAGCAAACGTAACTTTTACTATTAATTCTCAATTAAAGTTTACCAGTATTGAGGGTGAAATGAGCTGTATTAGCTCTGAAGGCATCCAGGCTCGGTCTTAAATCAGCAAAGCGGCCCGAGTTAAGACAGAGTATGGAGCTAGGGAGGTACTTCCACACATTCTGCAACATTTGATACCCTTTAGGTCCTACATAGTAACCAAAACGTATTACCTGTTTCGTATGTAATATTAGTATGGGCTGAAGAAAAATTGCACCAGAGCGCTAAAGCTACGTCTATATACAGATCGCCTAAAATAAAATAACAGTTAGTGCAATTTGCAATATAACCTAGCAGCGTTTACGTAGCACTGCCTAGCCCTAGTGGTAAGATAATAATGTCTTAGGCGTGCGCAGCACCCTTTGAAGCTTAGGGACAACCAGATCCTAGGGATAGGTAGCTGCTAGTGTGAGGACAAATAGATGTGTCTTTAGAGGTGACCAGCACCGTTAGGCGAATTTAACAAGACAATTAAATAACTAGGGATCGGCTCGAGTTTGATCAACAATACAAGTTTCGTTGGAAAATTTTAATACCCGTCGTTAAGCTAGAAATTTATGAACAAGATTATAAACAAAATAACAACGTTAGTACCCAATGTATGATATAAAAGTTAACAGCCCCGGCATTATGCACCCGGGGTAGGGAAATGACAAATAGTAACGGTAATGGAGCCCAAATATGCTTCTCATGTCCAGCAATACGAAATGTATACGGTGGTAACAATTTTTATATGGTTTTTTGAAATTTTTGGTAATAGTCGTTTCGTCATAACCATGTATTATGGGATACACGTACCCAAGTCGTAACTTTACCTGAACAAGCTGTAGACTTTGGGAATCTGAAAATAACTAGAAATTTTATGGGTTAGTGTTAGTGGGACAAGTGACACAGGATGCCCCTAAATAGAACGTGGGTGTTGGCCCATAACTGCCAAGCCCCTAAGCGTAAAATTTCCCCGACCTGTGCATTGGGCAACCCCTAGGCGAGGCTTACGCGGAGACCTAGTTCCGGTGACTAGGCCCCACCCTAGAGTATGCGGCCAATGTCACAGCCTTCGACGATAGAGCAGCCCATGGTGTGGCAGCCTGGAGTCCAACGGGTGGTAAAACGGTGCCGGAAAGAGAGAAAGACCAATCCCACCCAGAGGTTCCCGTTTAGGAGATGGGCTGCCCTTTTTCTGGTCTGCCTTAAACCCGGCTAGGGCTTACTATGCCTAGCCATCCCGCCACCTCGACAGGATTCAGAAAGTATAGGACAAGCCTCCTGCATTGTCACTATATAATTTAACCTGTCTTTACACCTATTTATGGGTAGGGGAGCTATATGTGTACCTACCTTTCAGAATCACTAACTATGTAAAAGTACTATGCGTGAAGCTCTGTGGATAGCATGAGTAGGGGTACCATAAAACCAAAAAGCACCGGTTGAAAACCGTATAATGCAGGTTTCACAGAATTATGAGTGCAAAAAGTGGGCAGTTTTGTCTTTAACAGCGGTTTGCAAGAAACTAAAATCTCTAATGGATAGTTATATGATATTTTAGTTTCTTGTAAACGGCTGCTAGAGATTTTTGTCTGTGATGACTGGTTGTTTGATATAAAAATCTCTAACAGATAGCTGAAAGAGACTTTAGCCTTATATAGATAGCCAATAAATACAAAAATCTTTAACAGCAAGCTGTTATAGACTAAAATCTCTTAGAGCTAGCCATAACAGATTATTGTCTCTAATGGCTAACCGTTAGAAACTTTTGTCTCTTACAGCATGTTATAAGATACAAAAGTCTTTAATAGCTATCTATTACAGTTTCAAATTTTTAATGGTTGACTGTAAGAGATTTTTGTATGTTACAGCTGGCTGTAAGAGACAAAAGTTTCTAACAGCTAGCCATTAGAAACAAAAATCAGTTACAGCAAACTCATTATTGATATTGGATTCCCCTCCGGTTTGATATTTCGCGTCCTCCAATTTGATAGTGGTGCCCCGTCCCGCTTGACATCGATACTCTCTCCAGTTTTACATTGGTGCCCCCTCCTGTTCGATATTAGTGTCCCCTACTGTTTGATATTAATGCCCCGTCCAGTTTGATATTGGTGCCCCCTCCAGTTTGATATTAATGTCCTAGTCTAGTATGATATTGGTGCCGGTCCAGTTTGATATTGGTCTTCCTCCAGTTTCATAGGCTATTGTTCGTTACATTGACTTTGTAAAATGAGTTTTAGCGACAAGCCATACATGCTATGTATGCATCCAGCCAATTAAAAATGTTAACCCGCCAATCTCCAAGAATAATTTGCATGGCTTCAACACATATTTTGGGCCTAATATTACTCGTTATTTATGTTAATGTTGCCTTTAATGAATATCAGCGCGCCTGAAACATTTATACTCATGGTACTGTACATCGTCCCACGCACTTACCACTGGGCAGTGAATTTTATCTACCCGTCCTCGCGGGTTTCCGCGGCTCGACCAGCCACTCTCTTCTGTGAGTAGTGCTGCCGGTTGCTGAATACGATGAAAGTTCGTATGCGTCCATAGTGTCACTAAAATCAATGTGGTGTTTGTGATGGGAAATAGTTGGTCAAATGTTTTTGAAATATGTTCATTATAACTGTCACGTTGTCTATTATATATGCTAAACGTAAGTATTGCACAGTGCGTATAGCACTGCCCTTTGCTCCGGCTTCAATTAGGCATCGTAATTGTGCATATGAAGTAGGTCGATTCTTCCACTATTCATATACCAGTTTAAGTAGATATAGGTTTCATTTTTTGCATTGGATATAACTATGCGCTCGCATATACGTTTAAATGCTGTCGTGATTGACATACACCGGCAGCTGTGAGCTTCTAACTCATTCGTACGTATTTTGTACAGTGCACAACGCACCGGCGTAGAATATCGCGCGAAACTACAATCTGTGGAAACCCGCAGTTTGCTAGGACAGCGAAATTCGGACAGCGGCTGCAATTATATGTTAAACAACTATAATTTTTGGTTAATATGAAGTCTACACATATACGAACACTATGTAAATAATAGATATTTCGGAAAATCTGTCTTTGATGCGACTATTATATTATTCTCTTCGCTCGGAATTTTATAACAGATTGATTGGTCTAATCAGCCACGGTGGCACGCCATAACATCAGAAATAATGTCTGTAGAACAAATTTCAACGAAAATCGCTGAATGTAATAACTCCAGAATGTAAGTCCAACAGTTGGAAACAAATTTTTAATTGATAATATTGACTATATACGGATTTAGCAACACTGCTTTACATTTATCCGTGCAGGGACACAAATCTCCCGTGTAGAACAAAGTCGGAATACAAAATACGATATCGACCGTATGTATATTAACAATTAGGTAAATATGTCATCTTGAGGTAATTGCATGTGGCGTTGCGATCGTTTGTAAAGTTATTTTTAAATTTTAAATGAAATCAACTGTGGCTAAAAATTGCGTTTCGCCACGTTATAAGGGTGCAACAAATTCTGCATTCTGCTAGCTTATCTATCAGTTTAATGTGACAAACTGTATTCAAATGCTTTCAAAAAGTCATTGAGTACTTTTGCAGTCTACAGCTTAAGTTTAATTTACAGCCGAGTCATGCAGTTGGCACTTGTTGGGTATACGAATCTAAATTAAACCGCGCATATATGAAAGCGAATAAGCATATATTTGTATGCGCACTGCTACGTTTAAGGTGTCTGTCCGTCCGTCGATCATTTTTTCTAAATATTAAAGAACGAATGATGATAACCCCATGTGACTTTTGCGTGCGGTAACGTCTAAACATTGTAGCTTTACTATTACTGTTTACCCTATTCTTGATGCTTTGATGATGATCCATGGTTTTCATAGATGCCAGTTTTTTATGTTAAAACATATCATAATGCTAATAATATTGGAACAATTTCAAAAACATTTTACGCTTGTTGCAGTTTATTTTGATGAAAAATCGCGTTTAGCTTTATTTCGAAAACGACATTAGCACTGCAATTAAAACTATCAATTTGGAGGGGGCAACAATAATAAACTGGAGGGGCACACCAATATATAACTGGAGTGGGGCACTAATATCAACCTGCAAGAGGACACCACTATCAAACTGGAGGGGGCACCAATATCAAACTGGTAGGGGGCACCACTATTAATCTGGAAGGGCACCACTATTAAACTGGAGGAGGGCACCAATATCTAACTGGTAGGGGGCACCAATATCAAACTGGAGGTAACCAACAATATCAAACCGGAGGGGACACCACTATCAAACTGGAAGGGGGTACCACTATCAAACTGGAGGGGTACCACTATCAAACTAGAGGGAACACCAATATTAAACTGGAGGGGGGCACCAATATCAAACTGAAGGGGCACCAATATCAAGCTGGAGGAAAGCACTAATATCAAACTGGTACGGAGCACTAAAGTCATACAGGAGGGGACCAACAACATAAAACTGGAGGGCGCACCACCATCAAACTGCAAGAGGGCATCACTATCAAACTGAAGGGACACCACTATCAAACTGGAGGGGTCACCAATATCAAACTGGAGGGAGCAACAGTATCAAACTTGAGGGGGCACCAATGTCAAACTGAAGGGGACCAATATCAAACTGGAGGGGCACCAATATCAAACTGGAGGCGGCACCAATATCAATAATGAACATGCTGTAACTGATTTTTGTTTCTAAAGGCTAGTTGTTAGAAACTTTTGTCTCTTACAGCCAGTTGTAACATACAAAAATCTCTTACAGTCAACCATTAAAGATTTGAAACTGTAATAGATAGCTATTAAAGACTTTTATATTTTATAACATGCTGTAAGAGACAAAAGTTTCTAACAGTTAGCCATTAGAGACAATAATCTGTTATGGCTAGCTACAAGAGACTTCAGTCTCTCGCAGCTTGCTCTTAGAGATTTCTGTATTTATTGGCTGTCTATATAAGACTAAAGTATCTTAGGGCTATCTGTTAGAGATTTAAATATCAAACAAGCAGTCATTAAAGACAAAAATCTCTAGCAGCCGTTTACAAGAAACTAAAATATCATATAACCATCCATTAGAAATTTTAGTTTCTTGTAAACGGTTATTAAAGACAAAACTGCCCACTTTTCGCACTCATTATTCTGTGAAACCTGCATAAGTCCGACGCGAACTTATAGTAACAGCAAAACTTAGTAATAATAATACTTCATACTATCATTATAAAGTAACATAATAAGGAGAATAATGGAAAATAGAAAATTCGCAGAAATATGACAATACGAAAAGAAAAGAAAGTAATAGAGAAAACTTCACACAGCGCACAATACACCTTAACAAAACACTATATATTAAACTAGAGAGCAAAGAAAACGTCGTACAACTCGTCGTCCAATCGAATAATAATAAATGTTACTTCAGCCAAAATGGCTGCTGGCGCATGCGCAAATTGCCTAGAAAAGCCAAATTTATTTAGTGACAATATTTATTATTTAGTAATATTATTTTATATTTTGGAAAGGAATTTTAGGAAATTTTGAATTTGAATTAAGAGAAATTTAAAAGTGTTTCGCCGGGATTAGGTAGATTCCCAACCGGGGATAGGTAGTTAAGACCCCAGTGGGCCATTTTGGAGGTTTCAGAAATTGTATAACGTTGACAAAGATTGAATATCGGAATATTTGAACTTAGGGAAAATAGTAGAAATTAGGGGATACCAAAGGTTAAGAAAATAGAATTATGGGATAACTAGGGTGTTCTTAACCCAGGGAAAAGATGAAATGTGGTGCGATAGTAGGGTAGAAGTTGTCCCCGCTTAAGGAAACCCTATTATATTTATAAATTTAATAATAAAGTGAAAAAACTGATTTTAGATAGAATTGAGCGTAGCGTCACGGTATAGAGGTAATGTATCGCCGGATAGGGGTAAGTAAGTAAACCATCCGCGTGAGGGAAGAGGTCGCCTTACCAAGAAAGAAATATAAAACACCCCACCGGAGGAATAAATGTAAGTCACAGCGAAAAGTGTTATTTTTGTAAATTCGTAAATTCAGACCCATGTTTAGGAAGTGATAATCCCCGAAGTAGGAGCAAAATGGGGTGGTTACCCAAGGTGTCGCCGCGTGCCATTCCGCTCGGGAAGCATAACCAATACCCCTTTTGGGAGAGTAATGAGGATTGGAATAAATCCGATCTCCTAAGAAGCGAAAGTTAGGGATAATACAAAAATATGGAAAAGTGTAAAATTGTACCTTTTAACTTGTAGGTTATAACTAAAGAAACATATAACCCAAATATAGGAATTTAAGGATCCTTATGCCCCATTAAAGGAAAATGTCCCCATAAGAGAGATTATAGGGATTGCCCCCTTTGGGAGAGTCAATGTCTCCCCTGGGGAAGAATATGAATTCATTACAATGTTAGAGATAAAGTTCAAATTAGTAATATATGGTTACTTGAAAAGGGAAAATACAAGGTTGGACCTGCCCAAAAGTTGACACCAGTTAAATTTAAAGCTAAACTTGAGCAATTTGCTCGGCGTTGGCAAACTCGAGTAATCGTGCCATCCACGCTTGAGTATACCTTGGCGAGTTCGCATGACGAGCCGTGGTATTTGGTTGAGTGGAAAATAAATTTTAGGAAGAGTAGATTTTGATGGTAAATTAAAGCGTTGTATAAAATTTGTATTTTAAAAATGTGAAGTTGCTCATATATGGTTTTAAGGAGTGAAACTTTATACAAAGTTTATTAAGCTGTAAAGATAACTAAGCGTTATAGTTTTACAAATGTCAACTAGAAAAGTGGGTAACCTCCTGTTACGCCACTCTATATTTGAACCTATATGTAAGAATACGAGTGTATGAACCAATGATTGGGCCTACAGGTAGGGAGATATGTCACTGTATGGATTGCAGCATAGCTAAATGTCGGGAATATATCAGACGCGTCACAATTGAAGAAACCTTGGAATACTTGGAGTAAGGACAAGTAAGAGGTGTGCCCAATGGGCATAGGTGTTACCCTACCAGGGATGAAATATAATATACCCCACTGGGAGATTAAGTATTATTTAGAACGAAATAGAAGTTATTTGGGCAAAACGAAGAAAATTGAGGAATTATGGTTTCCGGGTCACATGTAAGAGATAATTTTTCCCAAACGGAAGTAAAATGGGGCGGCTACCCGAGGTGTGGCCGAGTGCCGTTCCGCCCGAGCTAATATAACCCCCTTTGATCTGATATCCTAAGAGGCGCAAACTAGGGACAATTTGTCCTTTATACAAAAGTATGGAAAAGTGTAAAATTGTGCCTTTTTAGATTGTAGGTTAGAATTAAGGAACCATATACCCCAAATAAAGGGAATTAAGGATTCCCATGCCCAAAATAGTAGAAAATGTCCTGGCAACCGAGATTATAAGGGTCGCCTCTCTGGGAGAATCAATGTCTCCCCGGGGGAGGGAAATTAGTTCATTATAATCTTAAGGATAAAGTTCCAATTAGGGAAATTTAATTTCTAGGGAAGGGGAAATACAAGGTTGGACCTACCCAAAAGTTGACATCACCCTCATGTTTTATACAAATTTTTTTCAAAGGTAGCTAGTTAGGGTATTGTCACTTGTCGACAGTGTCAAGCACACCGTATCTTCTTGCTGTTTTACAGACTGTTTGCAGCATTATTTCATCAACGTTCATATGGTCTAGATACTAATATCGAGAACTAAAAAAACTACACACAACAGTTGACTAATGATCCGAATTCGCTACAGACGGTGTCCGTTACAGTTAATTCGTGCCAAATTGGTATGTAAGGGTGTGTGCAACATTGTGAAGAAAAATGTAGTACCTAGCTGTACACCCTCAGAAATTGGTTTACACTTTCGGTGTCACCCTGACTATATGTCTATACGTAGCGTCACCACTACATGGGGCCAAAAATTTCAAACAACGCGGACATTATAACGCGAACGCAGCATTATGTAGAAAAAACTGACAGAATGTTTTGTTTCAAATCGGTACAAAATCGTCATATAATGTGCTTACGGATTCATCTTTGATTTGTTTTTAATTAGAATCACTTGTCGCCGCTCATTTGACTCCATATTATTCCGCCGATTGTAGTTATATATTTTAGCAGGAAATTAGTCGCGAGTCTTTCGTGTTGACACTGAACAATGTATTCGTGTGCTTGGCAACGTATACGATTAGTGAAAGGTGAGTAAAAATTTGATCACAACTCTTAAATTCGGATCCAGTGTGCATATACCCATTGCACACATTTTAATCATAAAATGCACCTATTGTTTGGGTGTCTAGGGCACCTCCATAGTAGCATGGAATGACATTTAACGGGAGTAAGCTAACCGAGCTCTCAGGGGGAGGCGAGAGGGTTCTAAGCCTAATAGGTTTGAGGTGGCCCCGCTTATTAGGATGATTATGTATAATGCCTTGGATAAGCGGAAGTTTATTAGTTTATTAACGTAACCAAGAGCAACATTATAGCCCAAATCATCTGCTCAAGTATTAGCGCCAGAATATTAGCGTTTCAAATCCCAGGAGAAAAAACTTTTGAGCTGCTTAATAAGACGCTGACGGGTGGGAAGAGGTGGGCAAGTGGGACTGAGGCGGTGAAGCTACCAACTGCACTCCCATATTACAAAATAATTAAGATATATAGGTCATTTCCGAGCAGGCTAGACGGTCTACAAGGTACGCCGAGTCATATGTCGTAAGTCTTCCAATATCCTGTTTGATCAAGCTAGTGAATTTGTTTCTAGATTTAATGCTGTTTCATACTGTGCAATATGTGCTTCAAATTAATTTTGGAATACTATAATTTGATAAACAGCAACAGAAACCTTAACAATACCTAAAATAAAACGGCAACAGTTCAATATTTTGCCTGACAGCAATATAATTGAAATCAAAATCTGATTTAGCTTCTTCCGCACTAGAGTTAATTAATTAGTCAATTCTTAGTCCATTCTTCTGTGGACAAAAAATCGCTTTGTTTAATTCAAATAATTCGCATGTTCAGTGCGGGAATTTGCAGAAGAACATTCTTTTAGAAACACACGTGAACAAGAAACAGCAAAATTTAGCAATGACCAGACAACCTTGTAAAACCACCCTTATTCTGGTTCAATAATTATCTTGAAGCAACTCTGTGTTAGTGAAACCAGCTAAGTTGCTATTTTCACTAATTATTATTGATTCTTGTGCAATATTTGTTTTAAGTGAATTCTCGGAAATGTTTTAGACCAATACGGTTACAACGCGTTCACTATGGCTCGTATATAATTTTTTTCAAGTGTCGCTGGTTAATATCCAATTGATAGCCACTTTCGCTTTGCTAATTGCGAGCTATCTATATATGGTAGCCACTATACGTACGTTCACACGTCAAACTTTTTGCTCAAACTATGATCTCAAAATTTGATCAAATCATGACTGTTAATTTGTGATAGAAATATAAAGCAAATCTCAGTGCCTCAAAATCCGAACTGAAATTTTGAGCTAAAAATTTTTCATGTTCTGTTACATGTTTCGGATTGGCACATAAAGCGTTATTCTGAAACAGTGTGAACAGTGTTCGCATCTTGAAACTTATCAAAATTGCAAACAGTGCTTTCAAATTTTGATCAAAATTTGAATAAGTTTTATCTCAAAGTTTGTAAAAAGTTTGATATGTGAACGCACCTTGTTGGAAATCTTGAAGCTGTCGCTAGAATCATTTGAATACAAAAGCAAAACATAGCACGATCTTAGCAACTTAAAACCACGAAAGTGCAATGCATGACATGGTTCGACATACATGGACTTATTGCGAAGTTTTCATATTAAGCTAATTCACAAAGCGAATTGGATCCTATGTTTTACCAAAATGGCGAACACAGAATCAAGCTTATATTGAGAAAAAAAACTTGAAGCAATAAACTAATTTTATGCCACAGATAAAAACACTTCAGCCATTTGATTTGAAAATAAATTCCTGCCAGTAGTCTAGTCTAACTGAAACTCAAATTGGAGTATCATTGGTAGAAAAAGTTCCATGTGTACTGGATGATGTGCTGAGACCGTTATTTGCTAGGAATTAGCTGGATAACCGCTTAGTCAGTCAGTTATTGACTGTTCACTAGGTATGACATGAAACACTGTCGTACTTTGCTATCATTAATGGTAATATGTATAGGCAAATCAATATTACCAACATAGTCGGCGGTATCGCGGCCGTGTTGGCATAAGACTAAAGGTCCCGCAGCGTGGGTGCTGTAAACGCTTTAATTACTTAAGCTCAGATCACGGGGAATGCGGAAAATTAGGTAACGTAATGACACAACCCCTTAATCGTAAAACCGATTTTCAATTTCGTATCCGCCGGACTTATCGCATCCAAACCCAAATTACTCGCATCCTGCTCAAAATTACTACAGTGGAATTTGCATCAACATTTAACGCGGCATTTGTGTTATAAGTTGCTCACCACGTAGAAGCTTTGTTTTTGCATAATCTTGAACTATAGTATGGTGCACTGTAGTCAAAAGAACATACTATTTTAATGTAAATGACAGTGTCACAAACTACATGTACTATATACCTTGATGTCGTCGACGCATTATATAAAACAATTTTTTTAAATGGCGGGAAAATGATTATAGAAAATTTTCAAATTATATAAGCATGTTCGTGGCACCCTTTGGGACTATCAAACCTTGCTATATTTCTATTCTATCAGAAACATTGCTAAAAACTAGTGAAGCTTGCTTGCGAGCCAGAATTCGAGTGGTGAGAACAATCCGCGAAGTCTGTTGTAGAAAGCACACACAAACAAAGTTTACACACAGTACGCAGGTGCAGCATTATATAAACCGTGAGTGATGAGTCATAGTTACGTCCGCCTCTTTTGATAGCCAACGTATTCAGTAGACAAAACATCATACAACGAGTACAAAAACAATCAACTAGCAATTTAATAATTCAATAAAACCCTAAGTTGACTGTGGAAAGAACGTTAAAGAATTCAAACCGACACTTGAGAGAAATCTCATTTTTCATACCAAGTATGAAGCAGAAGTGTGAAAAATATTTGCCACACACTATTGTTGACTCTCGCAATCAGCTTTTTGGCCCATAAAACCCCATATAAGACACTAAAAGCAACAAAAACACACGTTTAGGTGCATTTCCCACGACTTTTCACCAAATATGAAATTTGGCGCCAACTATAAGCTTATAGACTCCAGATTTGAAACAAGTTGAAAAACTTGTTATATATCATTGGAAAGCCCTGGAAAAGCTACATGGAATAGGCCTATTAGTTTTCGGATACCTCGTGTACTTATTGAGAAAAGTAGCAAAAATTGAAGGGGCTGCCCGAAAAATGACGTAATTTTGCCCATAACGTTTCCCACGGCAAAAAATTCAAAAATCGGGCTCCGTCACTACACCTAAATCGACTATTGCGGTTCGAATGAGCTATCTTGCATCAAAATCCGCCCAACCGTTATCGAGATCCAGGTGCGATAGAAACACACACAAACACACACAGACACGACCTCCTCAACCCCCCTCCAGAGCCAAAATTGAAAATTCTGGTTCCACTAGCTCGCTTCGCTCGCGAGTGGAATGGGTTCGCTTCGTTCGCTCATTCCACTCGAATTCAATAATGCAAGTAAGTGATGTAAATAAACGGGTTTTATTATATAAAAGTACAAAAAACATGTAGAATACATAATAGAAATGCTATATTATTCTATGAAGCCGTGGTTATAAGTATAACCATAACTTCAGCTAATAATTCTTTGAAAATTTTGGTACATCGTGCAATGATCACGCAGTATCGTACGAAATCGGGAGGTAACTCTTTTAGTGTCTAATTACAATTTGGACATAATAGGGATTGTATATGATTTTCCTCGAGGATTATGTGATTTCTAGCCACATTGCCTTCTGCTGTTTTGGTTACTTCATTTCAGCGATAAATATCAATATTAAACGCAGTATCGTACGAAATCGGGAGGTAACTGCTTTAGTGTCTATATAATTACAATTTGGGCATCGTGGAAATTGTATGTGAATTTCCTCGAGGATTTTTAGCCACGTTACATTTTGCTGTTTTGGTTTCAGCGTGTCGCCGACAGTTTTCTTGAAAGATTTGCATAGTCCAGCAAGCTTCGGCGTACGTTACGAGCTCAGCGATTTACAAAGTGATACCGTGATCATGAAATGGAAAGGTGGCGGAGGCATGCTAGAAACATCGAAACGAGATGACCAATACAGCGGTTCCGAAGAGACGTTGGATTTGAGAGCGATTATGAATCGCAATACAATACGGAAAAGATTCGAATTTACGGTTTGTTGATGTACCCGGATTTCAAGTTAATAAAATGATCTTTAAGGCGTGTTCACATTCTCAAACTTTTTGTTCAAATTTTTATCAAAATTTGAGCTCAAATGTTGATCAAAATTTCAAAGCATCTTTTTGCACTTTTGGTAAGTTTGAATGTGCGAACACTGTTCCAACTTTTCAAGATATTTCAGTAACCAATCACCGACTGGATTAATTATTTGAAAAAGCTTGAGCTAAAATTTTGTTCCCAGATATTGAAATATCGCAATTTTTCGTTAAAAATTCTCCTCAAATTTTGCTCAAAATTTGATCAGAATTTGAGCTCAAATTTTAGCTCAAAATTTGAGCAAAAAGTTTGAGTGTGTGAACACGCCTTTACTGATGGTTATAGACTCTAG
The DNA here is from genome assembly GCA_030248225.1 of Trileptium ribeirensis. Classification (NCBI taxonomy): domain Eukaryota; kingdom Metazoa; phylum Nematoda; class Enoplea; order Enoplida; family Thoracostomopsidae; genus Trileptium; species Trileptium ribeirensis. Next base: position 21,385 of record JASANE010011041.1, read on the forward strand.
ATGTTCATGACGGATTACCCTTTAGGCTTCGGATCTCGCCTCAGCGCGAGGAGCAGGCACACCTCCCGGTATGTGTTCCGAGCTACTCCGGCTACCACCCCCCCTCCCTGACAAATTGCTCACATGCGCCTTGGTTTCCGAATTCCGGCGCCAAAGCTGCGTTCTTTTTCTTTGATACCTTGTACTTTCAGAATGTAGGTTATAGACACAACGCTAAAGTAGTCATATGTATCGCGGAATTTTGAACCGAATGGGGCAAAGTTAAATAATAAAGCAACTATAAACATCCAGTACAGAAATGGTTCCAACTAATTTTTGGCACCAGGCATAAGTTTTGAAGCTGAGGATCCCGGATGACAATTGGCGTACGTATTGAACCCGAAAATTCCTAAATAAATTTTTACAACGTCGATACTGATAACGCACTGAATTAGTTACCGTGACACAAACAAATGTCAGTAAAATTCGAGCTCATATTGCTCGAAATAAAATAGAAAATTATTCGCTCGATGAGCGATGCAGTTTACAAGAAGTTGATATTAGAAATATTTCTTTACAGATATAATTATTTTAATCAAATTAATTTGGAAAGTCGAGCAATCATGTCAGTTCTAGAAATTTAGTTTATAAATTTACCTAAGTTTCGAGCTCGCTATAGTGGCCGATGCAAACCTCGTAGCGCTGACTTTCCGGTTACTAGTATGCGTTTGGTTAATAAACTATATTGTTGTATTTGAAAAGCTTGTTTTAGGAGTCGAAACACAAATTAGAAAACCCATTTGTGTAATTCGACATAATCTCGGTAGCAACAATCGCAGACGTCAAATTTAAATTGTATATAAACAAACAAGGCAAACTC
>JASANE010011043.1:0-19372 GCA_030248225.1 Trileptium ribeirensis
CCCGTGAGGTTACGATAGCCGGGGTCGTATGGGCATGGTGTTAGGAAGTTGCGCTATGCAGCTGCGTCACCGGTTATTACATATTCATCATGAAACAAAGAAGTTAAATAAGTCCGGTGCATAATGCTATTGACCATAGCCCGGCCATTTGAAACACAGTAAACGCTTCACAATGCACCTAGAAAATGACGAATCTGACTCACAACCTAGCGACTAACGCTATGTTTGATTTTACTATTAACAATATGGTTCATTTGATTTATGGAGCTGTGTTATCACAGCATTTTAACGTTGCGCAGATGCACTTTTGCCGTACATCTGGTTCCACGCCCATCCCGGAAATCAGGAAGAATATTCGTAATTTTTGTTTTAACTTTTCGGTTTGACACTTAAATGTTCGAAATAGTATTTTATGGCATTACCGTCGCTTTGGTGCATGCAGTTAATTGTATTTAAGGGTAGAAAAAAGTAATTGACAATGTTTAACACAGCCGTCAGACTGTGACATTGCTTTCGAATTTCGTCTAACTGTGTACGATAGGTACTACATTAAACCAGATACATCATAAAATATTTAAAGTCAAAATTTCGGCCAATGTAACCTTTACGGGCGGAAACGAAATGCATGCTATGTCATTTTCGATATACTAAGCCCAAGCCTTAGTCTTAGCCTACGGTAAGGTCCCCATATAAGCCATGTACTAGGCCTAAGTCGGGGGCTTCTACCCCCGAACCCCCGCTCTTAGCTATTGTTTTTTAACGTTATAACGTGCGGCTCCTAAAGGTAACATGGGCTAAAATTTCGATGTTTTAATAAAATTTAGCCAAATAGGTTATATAGCTTGTGTTTGTAACCTTTATATTATGCGCTATGTAACTCCGGAAATTTTAATCGATTTGCCATAGCGAGAATATGTTAAAACTCTTTATATTTTTAGAGGTCGTTTAAGGCTACATACTTTGCTAATGTCTCTTGCATAGATCTTTTCTGCGCGGATGCAGAAATCAAAAACTGCACATTGAAGTTTGAAAAATACTGTATTCGGCTATTATCGTTTACAATTAAATGATAGTCTAGGCAATTTAGCTAAAATTTTCGTCTGTGATGATAGATGATGGCATATGATACTCAATGAAACGCTCGCAAATGAAAATATGCTAGGACAGTGTCGTGCTTAGGGCACTCCATAATAACATCCGAGAGGTGAAGTCTGGAGGTGGCACGTGGTCTGGAGAGGGGCCGACCAAACAGCCATATATTTATAAAAAAATTTAAATTAAAGTAATCTCATCAAAGATTAACCGTACAAGATTTTCCATGCCAGGTATTGTATCTCCGAACAGTCATTAGTTGTGTAATATTGCGCAAATTAATGTGTAATATATATGGGGGAGGGGTTAATGTGGACTCAGCTATAGCAGTCTTGGAGGGCAGTCTTGACTGAGGGATGGTCCAGGATGCTTGTTTGAGGGAGGGGGAAGTTGTGCCGTAAGCATCTCGTACAAACTTAAATGACTTAGATATATACGTAAATTTCGTTAATACGGACTGTAGCATGTTAGATAGTACTTCGAAAAAATGTAGCTTTAATATTTACAATGCATAATTCATTGCTTCGCTTCTCTAAGTATTACAAGAAGTAACGGTATATATTATAGATTTTTTTGGATAAATTAGTCTGATAAATAATTGTTTTCACCGCAATTTTTATTTGCACATTGTATATAGCGATATAAAATTAAAGTTATGTAAAATGTTATTAAAGTTATGTAAAGTAAAATTAAGTAATAAATGTTAATAAGCCTGAGCTTGATACCGCCTAGAGAACTCATAATAACTAACTTGACAATTAATTTCGTGCTCTGAAGAACGATATCTGTAAATAATTAACGAGATTCACAAACAAATTATAAACTAATATTGTTTGTTAACATATTCTGGATTCATAATAAATTGACAATCAACCTGCTTAAAAATAATACAAGACTACTCATCTAGCTTCGATTATCTTGATGAAATCCGTATACAATATATACGTCCTAGATAATATATACTTTGAAGAACTGCTATAAAACAAACATGTTTTTATTTGGCAGCTTTTAGATAAAACCGATTCTTACTGAAAAGCACTTTTTCTTACAATTAAGACCTAACGCCAAACCGACCGTCGCAAGAACTATTTGCGCCTCGACAACAGCTCTGGGCTACTGATTGAGCTTTATAAGGAGTTTGTGCTGCGATTGTGTATTTACGTAGCCCACTTTAAACTATAGTCACACTAACTAATGCTTTATATAGCTTGTGGGTGTTCGATTGGCGCTTTTTGTGGTACTTGAATTCTTATTGGTGTAAAACTATTATAAGAACGGAATGATTGAGAAAATTGTATTTAAAGAATGTTTTGTATTGCCATGTCGTCTTACAAAATATAATGGTTTGAATGTTTGTATTGGAAGGATTACACAGTGACACATATAGGAAACGACATTGGAGGTCGATAAATAGAAATGACTGCCTACGCGAAGCCAAGCATGTTCCTAACTCTGGTCCCTCCTGAATAAAAGGCGTATTTCATACAATATTTAACAATGTTTTGCCCCAATGTCAGATTAAACCGGGATCGTGTGGCTCCTAGCCTTGTATGTCGGCCATAGCGATATTTAAAAGATGTTGCATGGTTTATTAAAGAACCTCACAAAGCGAGAAAATGACAGTGCGTGTACAAACGCACCTCGCAACGCTAAGTGAACCCCAAACTCGTTAAGCAATGCTCTATGCAATACTCGGTGTAATAAATGTGCCATTTTGCGCGCCAAAAGATTAAAATAGTAAACCATTACTCGCTATAACCGTTTTCAAAAGCTTCCGAAAATTGCGGATTAACGATTTTGAAATATGACTGGATGTTTGTATATTAATTTTTATGCCTTAAGGGATGCTATCTTTAATTTTGATACATGTTATAATGTTTTTGAATTAAAATCGTTCATTCACAATGAATAATAAGATAGGGATAGTATTGCTTATATTAGCGAATATGTGGAAAATATAGAAAACGATTTATAAACAAATGCGGAAACCTGAAATGGTAAATACAGCCAATATTGTAGTAGGTATATCATAATAGAAAAGGCAAGAGTTGGACCACAACCAGTTTGTTTGCATACTGGTGTTCCTGAAATGTTAACCTTGACTGTCTGTTAACCATGACTGTTTGTTAACCATGATTGTCTGTTAACCATGGTTGTACTGTTAACCATTATTTTATCTTAACAATGATTGTCTGTTAACCGTGACTGTTTGCTAACCATGGTTGTCTGTTAACCATGATTGTCTCTGAACAATGATGGTCTGTCTCAGGGTGAACCCACGAACCATCCTATTTTGGCATAGCCGATATCGAATAGCAAACTTTTGTTACTGAAAAAAACGCTTAATTTCATTCGGTTTTTCGCTAAGCGATAATTGACAAAATCAAATTCAAGTTCCAGAAATTAGACGTTGTGTTCGAACAGAATTTCGACGATTTCAATTTGCAGAAATTCTGTTCCCTAATGCATCATCATTCAAATTTGGATTATTCAGTGTTCACGAACAAATTTAATGCAAAAGTGAAGTCACAATCAAATCGACATATTTTCGTTCTCAAAAATTTGGGTAATTTTACTTGAATTTTCGTGAACACAAAATGGTTAGATCTAAATCGCGAGCGCTGTGTTCGCGAATAGTTTTACGTCGAATTTCAATTCACCAAAAACGTTCCGTAACAAATTTTATGCAAAAATAAAAAACAGGATGATAAACGTTAAGTTTACTCGCGCATTAACCCATGAAATATAGTATAAAGCTTGCGATTAGAGCATTTATGACGTAATTTATCAGTCTTTCTACAATATGACTGAAGAAGAAACACATTTTGGAGGACAAAAACTGGAGGTCTAGACCCTTGTACCCATCCTGGCTATTTCCTTAGCATGTGCTTTACAAAAAACTAGCTACAGCTTGGAGCTGAGCTACACATGACAGGTGAACACAGCCTCTATACATTTTTTAAATGGATCTGCAAAAACACCTGAGGTAGACAAGTTGTCATAGTATGATACCTAATGTACTCAATCAAAGGACATAAGCCATTTTTATGGCTAACACGCTAGTATCTGTTAATTGGATAAGTATTACCTGGAACACGAAATTTATATTCATCCGAGTATCGAAGTACAATCGCTAAACGATTGTATAAGTCATATTTATTTCAGCCGATTTTATCAGTATGCAGTAATTATTGTTAGATATTTAAATAACTATACAAGACAGCTTTCTTTAGTTGTATTGTTAAAAGCAAAAAACTGACCATGCATTAATAATTTCTTAATAATAGTCTAGCGTGTGTGATACACAACTATATGATTTTATAAAAAAAACCCGGTGAGCAGTCTAATAATAGGGTCTACAAAGCAATGGACGTAACAGACATAAAATATACAGAGGTGGTGCAGCTGCATCATCTCCAAACTCCAAGTTTGAACTTATTCTGTGATATAAGAGCAGTGACGCCACTTTGCCCTATGCGCTGCTATATTAGTCTTATCGCAAGCACAGTAGGTCAGAAGCTAAGTATAAAAGCGAATTAAAGCTTATAGATCATTCACTTTACAACGGAAAGAGGAGGATCAAAAATTTTCTTTAAAGTCTTGCAAGCTGCATCGTCTCAAAACTCAATGGTTAAGCTTATCCTTTGACACAATAGCAATGACGCAAACGTTGTCCTATGCACAATTATATGAGTCCTATCCCAAGTAAAGTAGGTCAGAAGCTAAGTATAAAAACGAATTAAAACTTATAGATCATTCACTTTACAAATTAAAGATGAAGATTAAAAATTTCCTTTAAATATTGTGGATGCTCCATAGAACCCACAAACTTGATAATTTGTGGATGGTGCTAAACCCGATGCACTCAGTAAATTTTTCTGCGTACTGGTTGTAATACACAGTAGTTACACAATAATTTAAAAATTTGTGAATGCTTGTAAGTTGCACGCACCTGTCAATTTCCAGGTGGAATCAATACCCAAAAGTTTGATTTTTGTGGGTCAAATTTTATCCTTCTTTTTCAGTTTTAAAGCGGACCATCTATTATGTAGAGGAAACTATTTTCCCTAAGTAGATATTTTACGGTATGTCACGAGCTAAAATATTTGAATTAAAGAATTAAAGATGAAATAAAGTTAATTAAAGCTGAATTAAGCTAAATTAAAGCTTGAATTTTATATTAGGTCAAGGCTTGTAACGTAATACTGAATTGAAATTTATGTAAAACAGGTTCTATACCGTTTCTTGCGAAGATTCGCTAATTTTATATTCTAATTTTCGATAGATATCGTAGCTAAGAATATAATTTGTAGGTTTTTGCGATTGCTACTGGCTTGGTATGTAGTTAACACAACCGAATTTGTTATATGATCATGGATAAAAAATTTTCAAAATTTCAAACCATCCACTTTGAACTGAACGTTTTTCGAAGTACAATAACAAATTTTGAAAGCAACTATTTAACGGGACCAGCACTGACATAGGCAGTATGAGTACTCGAATCTAAAATCGAACTGATGTAGCATTAATTCCAAAAGCCAAGCTCGGATCGACACTATTATCTGTAACTAGAATTTAGCTTGGATGCAGAATATTGCAACCAATAACTTATTAGCAGTTCACGCGTCCAACGGAAAATTCAACAGCTTTGTGCCTAGGTTATATTGTTATGACCTCAGGCAGCATGCATCCTTGACGGTTGACGATCCAAAAACCGTATCTACACTGAAATGAATGCGCAGGAACGAATTTAGGACGGTGCGTCTCGTATACTTTTTTGCCTGCAGTATGTCTCCCAAAAAGATGGCGCTACTTGTATTTTTGTGCTATTTTAATCATGGTATTTTTTTTCGAAATAAGGGTTTCGTTGCTATTTTTTCAGTCGTCATAAACTCTATTTGGAGCTATTTTGTCCAATTTATGATGTTATGGTTTGCTCTTTCTCATATTCAAAAAAAATTATTATCCATTTTGCTGACTAGTTAACGGCCCGCTTTTAAAATTGACAGGCGGTATAAAATTTTTACAAAATAATTAAAATTACTGTGTTTTATTACCGGCTTCGATTGTACCTGCCCTAGTGGTTAACCAGCACCCTGAAAATTATTTGGTGCAACCAATTTAATGAAACCCAAAAATGTTCAAATTTTTCGATGTTCCAACTCTGAAAATTTCTGAAAAAATTTTTATTTTTCACTTCGTTTTACAATAGAAGATCATTTCCATGACATCGCGTAACTAGGGACACATAAAAGGTTAGCTTTATTTTATCACCGAAAAACCAAATTCAATTCCCATAAATTATGTGGGCTATACATAATATTATATGGACCATAACATACTGAACCACCGACTAGTTAGGCTTAGCTTCAACGATATTTTAAACAACCTGAAACAAAAACAAACAAAGACACTATATTGGAACTACAAAAGGTATACTACACAACACATAATGATTAAAAAGAAATAGATATACATTAAATGAAATATAAAATCTATGAAAAAATCTGCCTCTTATTTACAACCTGCGTCACATTATTAAGAATTAGATTTGCACCTTTTGCCATCTTTTTTTTATAACACTCTGATATTTATAGCAAAAGGATGATATTTATTAGAGCATTTTAGCAAATAAGCCTAGGCAGGCCAATAATTTTGACTCGCTGCAACGATTTTGAATATGTCAGCAGTCAAACAAGTTATTGCTTTAGCTACGTTTATTATACCGGCGTAGCGGAGCAAAGTGTCGCGCTCGGCAGGGATACGTTTTTAAGCAATATTGTTTCGGTAAATCCCAAAATTTTGCCTCTCTGCAGCGATTTTGAATATGTAAGCAGTCAAACACATTATTGGTTTAGCTAAAATTATTATGCCGGCACAGCGGAGCAAATTGTCAAATCCTGATGGGATGCGTCTCTCGGTAAAAATACCCAAATTTCTCAAGGAACCAAAACATATGATCACTAGCATAATTATTACAGATTTTCTATGTAAGCTTCTGTATAGTGACCGTCTTGTATGAGCATGTGCATTTAAATATAGCCCAATTTATCGCTGCTCGCAAAACGATTATTTTGAACGGAAAGCTTAATACATAGGCTCTATATTAATTGTGTGATATTCACTGACAAAAATTAATTGGGTACACTGAATAAAGGCTATTTGCTCGACACAGCAGCGAAAAAATAATTTCCAAACTGAAGTCTAATCCTCTACATTCGAGAAACACCTGCGCAACGAAGCCGCGAAATTTTTTTACGTTTTTACATCTCAGCTTCAGAAAACTTTTACCCAGAAAAAATACCAGGGACATGTACCCATATTTCGACTACATTCTTCTATGTTTTGCTTAACTTGTTAACCACAGCAAAATATGAAAGGCCAAGTCTACGTGATAATGTCTAAAACTGATAACTGTCTAAGACCATTATTTCTGTCAGGGAAACCTAACATAATTCGTATTTTTCGCCACATTTTTTTGTTTTCTGTAAAGATAAATATATTGGATTAAATAATTGCATAATTGTGGCATGCTCAGACAAACCGTATCTTGTAGTAATTAAGATATGTCTCATATGTAGTACTCATCTGATGTTATCGTAGGATTTATCACAGGTAGTACCAAACATAAATATTTGGCAAAATAATCGTTTTATCCTCATACTGTCAAGTCATAGCCGAACACGGATATATTAGCATGGTGTTCTTGGTGGCGGTTATATAGAGAAAACTTGTACAGTAACGCACAATAACTGATGTACAATAGTTATTATTATAGAATGCAAGATAGAGTGGGGGTTCTATGGGATTGCAGTAGCCCCCGTTTCTGCTTAGGTGCCTAAGCCTTATATAAATTAAATGTGAAGCTTATACTAAGGCTCATGATAGGAATAACGCTATAGATTACTCTCCCCACATTTTTGGACTACTGTGGAGGCTTTGCTTAGACTAATGAATCCTTAGGTTTTATGAGTCGTCTATAAATGTTGTTCAAGTTTAGAAGCTCAGACTAATGTTAAGGATTACCATAACTCTGTACCTCTTAGTTTAAACCTCCACGCGTTATTAGCGTTTTTTTATTACTGTGGAGGCTTTGTTTAGACTAATGAATCCTTAGGTTTTATGAGTCGTCTATAAATGTTGTTCAAGTTTAGAAGCTCAGACTAATGTTAAGGATTACCATAACTGTGTACCTCTTAGTTTAAACCTCCACGCGTTATTAGCGTTTTTTTATTACTGTGGAGGCTTTGTTTAGGCTAATGAATCCTTAGATTTTATGAGTCGTGTATAGATGTTGTTCAAGATAAGAAGCTCAGACTAATGTTAAGGATTACCATAACTCTGTACCTCTTAGTTTAATCCTCCACGCGTTATTAGCCCTTTCATGCTCAAAATTAATTTGACGTATCTTGCAATGTTTGATAAACTCAAGCCGGAGGCAGGGATCAAACCCTGGATGAACTGGTGAAAGTTGTGCAAACCACTGAGCTATCCGGGAGTTGTTTCTTAATTCCTTAACAAACCTCACAACGCTAGCGAATAACAACGTATGGTTCAAACGTACAACGTACGACAATCTGAGTAAACACAACCACTCACAATATGCGTTAGGTCCATTTGGGATTGTGGGCATGAAAGCATTAAGGCCAACGTATTGGGAAAGTTAACTGAAATTCATTATATACAGCTGAGCTTAACCCTTTCATTCTCACTAGTGTTAAATAGCCATAGCATGAATTGTTTTGTGCTGTGTTAACCGATTTGCAGTATGGTATACGTTGAATGTGCATTGTTATTCGCTCACTTGCTCGCCTACTTGTTTGAGTGAGCGACATACAATCGTACATCCCAGGTTCGATTCCTAGCACCGTCTTAAGTTCTAGATACACGAATTAATTCGTGCATGAAAGAGTCAAAGTTGCTCGCAACTTCGAATTTGTAATCTTTGTTAGATTACTTTTTCCGCGGAACGATAATGCCTAACACCAAAGAAAGAACAGCGTACCATACATCTGACTGAATGGAGCAGTTTATGTCTATAAGTTGAATATTGAATAACAGCAAATCTTCAATAAAAATTTATGCTTTTAGAAAGCTGGAAATGCAATGTGCCAGCGATTATAAAACATTCAGGAGTATAACACAATGAACTTTAAGTAATAATGTGTGTATCCACATGTTGTTGTATTTAATGGACAGATTATGTCAAGTTTTTCCACCGCCATAGCAGTGAAAAAGCGAAATTAACACCCTAAGGATAAATATTAGTATCTAGGGCAATATTTTCATGTTTAACTATCAGCTATTGGCTAAGTTCATCTTCCGCTTAGGCTTTTACGCTGAGGTTTATGATTAGAGAATTAAAACTTCTATATGATCATTCTAGGGAGGGAATCTGGATATAATCCGCTAGGACAGGGACTTGCCATGACACAATGTAATTCGTATTTCAGTGCCCTTGAATAGCGCAATAAATGTCGATTTGCAAATAGCTAAACCAATTTAAAGACATGAGGTGTAAATTCAACATATATGCAAAAAATATCGGCAAGTGACGAAGTTCTTACTGCAGCTTAAATTCTTTCATATGCTCTATAACCGGTACATGTTATGACTTGGTGCAGCTTCAGTGTTTTTGAGTGCTAGCCGTAAGATGTGTGTTATAAACGTATCAACGTGTCCCATATAATGTAGGTTAATAATATTGAAAACATAAAAGAATATTCTTTTAATTTTCAAGCTAAATGAATATTATCATGAATTTTATACTTTAGTGGGTTGCATCAATGTTAGTCATCAGTCTCAGAGTATTAAAAATTCGGAGGTGTCCCAGGTCATAAACATAAATAGTTTGTGTTATCATCAGGATTGAGCATAATTAGATAGCCACAATCTTTAGTAGGTGCCCCCCCACCAGTATGAAATACGAGCAGGTAGACCTTTCATTAGTAGATGCACCAAATAATAAAAATCTGTAGATCGGATCCATTATTACTAGACGCTGCCATAATTAAATATTATTAATAATAACAGTCTCTGTAGTTTGTATCAGCAAATTTTTGGTCAGTACCGCCTTGTGATCAACACTGCGTTTCTTGGAACCACAATTTTCCAAATTCCTTTGAAAGTTTTCCTAACAATTGATCAACCTTAAATGTATGGAATAACGATAACTATTAAATCATGATATCATTGCGAAGCAAATTATATTGCAAAATGGGTCAAACAAATTTGTGTCAAATCATATGTTTGATATTTCTGTAATAACTTTTAACAAAATCCAGATTGCAAATACAAAACCGATATAAAGTTTCTTTGAATTTTTGCATATAAATGAAACCTTCGTAAGGCAATATTTATGTCATACTTAGCGTGACTAGCGATAATTAGCTTTGTGTTTAAGAAAGCAGAATGTTTGATTTTGGTAAATTCTAATTTTCTTTTTATATATTGCTCTATATTCTTTATCCTAAAATCTTATTAAATTATATTCACCTGTAAATCGTACAATTATAAATATATATTTAAATTAAAATATAGGCCAGAAACTTTTGTGGATAAATCTTTATCGATAAACACGCAAAATTTGAGCTTTTTAATATTTATGAACTTTGCGAATTTGCCTTATTTCTATGTAAAGTGTCACTGCACTATTTATGGAACAGCTTGATGAAGGGAGAGAAGTGCATTTACACTTTTTTGTGCCAAAGTGCCAAATTTTTTTTTATTTTCATAAGATAAATATGTCACAGCTGTCTGGCTTAGCACTCATTCATGCTCATATATAATCGTCATTTATGTTAAAACGTTTATAATAACCTGATTTAACGGGCAATTCATGCCTTTTCTTAAAATATGTTTGAGAATGCTGTTGCATGACTTACATTGCCATTTTCGGCTTGTGTATAATTTGTGATGAGTCCATGAGTCAGTTTAAATCTGTCTTACCAGCCCACTCATGCGTCTAGTAAAATTTTAACACAATTTATAACAGTCTTAGGGCATTTGAGAATGCATCGCTCTGACTTACACGCACACGCTTCGAGATTGTTTGTAGTTGTCCGATATTAGACAAACGTTATATCTGATTTGTACGCCGCCCATCCACAGTTTTGCCTTAGATATTTCAGAATGCTGCATTACAATGTACCCTCACAGTCAGGTTTTGCGTTTTGTCACTCGTTGGGAATAAGTGTTCTCTGAGATGCCCTTTAGAGTACACTCCTGGCAATCGCTGGTTAAAAAGAACATCATCTTAAGAACATGGGTAAAGGATAAGTTCAATAACATGGGGATCTAGATTTGACGATCCAAGAACCTAGTGGGGATGGGTCATATTTCTGACCCACCGCCTGGGTCATAAAACTTTTGGGGGTGAGAGCGAAAACGACCGCGACGTATCTCAGACTTTAACAAGGCGAAGCTGAACAGCGTCACACTCTTCAGCAGATTCCACAATCATCGATTCTTGGATATACGGAAGCAGCGGCTTTTGAATGAGTTTTATTGAAACACAGCAGCTAACCTGACACACTACTTGCACAATTTGTCTGGGTTTGATAGCAATAAATAAATTATCACCGGGTTTCTTTTCGAAGTCAATTCAAATGAAAATATTCGAATACAAATCATACATTACGATAATACATTGTTTTCCTTACAGTATATTGTTATGCTACAACATTTAAATATGTATATATATATATATATATGGTAAAGCTATGGCGAACCTAAAACACGTCGGAAAACATAATACTTAAAGTGGTAAACCATGGGAATGATATATGGCTGACAAAAAATCAATATACATTATATTGATCAACGCATCGTGAACAATTATTGATCACATAACCGCATCGTACGTACCCAAAAATTGCTCAAAATCAACAATATTCCCCAATAATAAAAATGCAATGTAAGCATCTGTAAGCAAACTAAGTTCCCAATAACAGTTTTTATTGCTAAACTAATATAATGTATATACAATTATCCAATGTAATGAAAGCCCGAGATTTCTAAATTTGCATCTAATACTGTAAGAAAGTATCATTATCAACATTTTGAGGCTACGATGAAAATGATACGAGTTGCGTTGTTCAGTTCTGTTATTGCAATCAAATAAATAACTAACTACATATATAATCATATTTAGACAGTTCAAGGCCCAGCTTTTGACAAGGCGATAGGCTACAATTAAACAATTAGGAATAGCAAAAGTAACGCCAAACAGAATGTGCTAGCCAGCACATCTCGATAAGCGTAATGCGAGACTATTTTTGTCCCAGATTGCCCTATACATTATATATATGATTTGTTGCCACGCAACCGTGGTATCGTAGTCGCTATAAGTGAGCTTTATTAATTGTTAAGCGACATATTTTGATCATACTTATTTTTACTTAACGCCAATTACAAATATCATTGCACTGATCACAATAAAAATCATATTTTATTATCTTAACGGGGTCATTTATCCATAAAATACAGCTTTTTATTATATGCTTCGTTACCGCTTGAAAAAAGACCAAGTAACAAACAAAATATTTAACCATACATGCTTAAGCAGGGGTTCAAAGAGCTACATCCCTCATGTGGCCTTTTCAACCCACCTTCCAAGGCCCTGGCCTACTCCACCTGAGCGTACCAAGCTACCACCCTTGTACGCCGTGCTGCATCCTTGCCGTTCTCCTCCCCCGCCACAGGCATGCGCATAATTTTAGCAAAAATTGGGGAAAATTGATGCAAATCGGTGGCCGGCGGAGGTTGGGAGGGGTCGGAAACTGTTTTCAACACCTTATTCCCTGGAGGACCTGAACTGCAGATACCTGCTAACCCTGAGACCTCGGAGCGTCAGATTGTATGTATTTACCGTATTTATACTGTGTAGGCCGTAATTTATTACTGCTGTTTTTTGCAGCTTTTGATCGTTAATAATAAATAGACACTTAGCCATAAGTATTTGGTCAACAAAGTACATTCTGCTTTATACCTATCAAGTCAGAAAGCAGCAAAAATAAACAGAAAGCAGGAAAATGTACAGAACTGGTCCAGAAACTGCAAATATATAACTGTGTAACAATAAGTAAACTCAGACTCAGAAATGCTCACAATCTGATTACATAGAATTTCTGGCAAAATGAAAGCTCTAAGTAATTTGGGTTTTTAGTAGCAAAAATATCAATATAAATAAGATTTTTCCCGATATTCTTTTTGTTGACAGGATATGTCGGTCGTCTCATCAGCATATGCCACAATGGACAAATGCTGCTAAAACATAAGACAAAATTGGAGAAGACATTATCCGCTTATAGATGGGTAACAATTGTAAAATTGACAAATATTTCTCTAAATAGAATGTATTTTATAGCTTGGATATTGGTCCATATTTTCTAGTGGATCGTGATGCAGTAATAGTTTCAGCTATATCAGATGTTTTGAACTATTACGATTGTTAAAAATTGTATCAATCCCATAGGTTCACGTATACAGTGTAAATACTATTCAAATCGTTTGGAATTTTGGGAAGTTACAATCTGCAAGGCTAACATTTTCGAAATCTAGGTTCATAATATCAGAATTAACTCGTCATGTCTTCACAATAAATAATGTTGGTATTTGTTAATGTTATATGTATATATGCCATGTAATATTGTATGCATGGATTACTTTTGAGAGGCAAGTCGGTCAACACATTACCATTTTAAATATTGATACCTTATTACATATATCTTTGTACTGATCACAATAAATATAATATTTTATTAATATCCGATTACAGAACAAAATCGAAAGTTTGGGATGATCTTTTCCCGAAATATCAGTTTTAGGTCCATGACTTATCCTTGACAAATATTTTTGCAGCACTATTTGTTGTATATGTATGTGCTACTTAATGTTCATATTATCACGTCAAATTATAATCAAGCCATCAGTTAAATCTTTGCACGTCTTATGAAGCAACAAATTGAATGGGGTCGGTTTAGATATGGAAAAGACAATTAAGCAACGGCTGTTAAACAGGTGAAGCTACAAAAAGTATCCATGTATGTATATGCTAACCCCCGAAATTTCATCAAGAAGAGAAAAGGAACTAAATTCGTCAAATCTGAATTATTGCCACTCCAAAGTACCCATGTATGAATATGCTAAATCTTTAAACTCATCAAGAAGAAAATTAGGACTAAATTCGTCAAATCTGAATTATTGCCGCTCCAAAGTACCCATATATGAATATGCTAACCTCTTAAACTCATCAGGAAGAGCAAATGAGCCAAATTCGTCAAATTCGAGTTATTGCCGCTGCAAACTACCCGTGTATCAGTATGCTAACCCCTAAAGGTCTGAGTCTGTAGTCTAAGATACAAGGCCTCCTCTGTAAGGCGTCAAGGCGTAGAAGGTTCAGGCAGCGGGGGGATGCAGACCTTTGGGTAGAAGGTGTAGAACCTTGAATAGATGCGTGGTATGGAGAAGAGGGAAGGTGCCCCAGAGGGCAGGGGGTGCTGGGCGTTGTGCGCGGGAAAAGGACGCCTCAGATGAAAGGGCGGCATCAAGGAGGGAGAGGAGGACGGCTTCGGAGACGCAGGGCGGCCTGGGCATGATAGGAAATGCGGCTATTGGTGGGATTGGAAAGGGGAACTCGGGGCAATAGGCTTCCGGGCAGGGGGATAGTGGGATCTCGAAGGGTTGTTTTTAGCAGATACCGGCACTGGTTGTTAATTATAAATGATCAAAACTTAACCATTTTATAATGTTCAATTAATTTAACCTTTAATTTAATTGTATCTCGTCATATTATAACAGAAATAGTACAAGGGAACAATGTTACGATGTAACGTGTAAAATGTCTATGTTTATTCATGTAAAATTTTAGAACAATATTTCAAAATTTAAGTTATTGTTCACTGCGAGTTTCGAAATACTTTGAAGATAATACCACTGTCACTCAAGTTTTTTTCAGCACTGTAACCATTATAATAAGCACAAAAACATTTATCGACTGCCGTAGTATTTTTGGCGCAGTGGGTCTTGTTTTAAGTAGTAACATATCAATACACATGCAAAAGCAAAAGCAGATTCTTAAAAAAAGCGCCCTAAAAATCATAAATTATTTTTCACAGATTTCAGGATGCAATAAAATGAAACCGCCAGCAGGCGGCTCAACGGCCAGCTCCCGACCTGCAACTCAATGGTCATTCGATGGCTCTACGACTGTGCGACGACCAGTGGAAGGCTGACTGTATGGAATTTTTTCTCATTATGATATGAATTTAATTAGCAACGCTTCTTGAGAAGAGTATGCCACTTCTTGCCATCACCATATAAACGTGTCGAACTTGACGCGATCCATTTCGACCTTACCCACCCTCAGTTTTGAGGAGGTTTACTTTCCTCACTATTGAGGGGGTCATGATATCACGGCCAAAAATTTGTTTCTCCCATATTTAGTACTATCGTTTCAAAATTTTTTTTCTTGGACATCGCTAATCTTGAACTGGGAGTCAAGACAAAATTTTTCAAACAGCCCTTGTCGAAACTGTGGGGGACGGGGCCGGAACAAATTTGTGCCCATGGTATCATGACCCCCGCTCAAAAGTGACGGGGGTAACCCCTTCTCAAAACTCAGGGACGGTAAGGTCGAAATTGTTCGCGTCATTTTTGCCGGGTTTTGCATAATGATTTCGAAGAGTGTTGTACACTTCTCAAGGAATCTTGATAGTTTACACTCTTGATATTGGTAATTTCATTATGAGCATTTGTTCCAAAATTTTCTTCGATTTGCATATTACGACGTTCATTACAGCGGGTAAAGCACCGAATTCTACGCCTAAACAGATTATACATAATAAACTTCACTATATATGGTGGAGGGTGACGGCGTTTTGAGGACTATCTTTAAACAATGACGTATATTACTTTGATAACAAACATGTGTTATTTACGGTACAAAATCCTTGCACGTTGATTACTGGCGATTTTATGTACATCAAAAAGTTCCGTTAGAATGGTTTAATTCACCTGGCGTTATAGGCTGTAATTATAATAGACTACGATCGGCGCAAACTGCTCACAACTGCTGATGAACGGCTTTCCCGAAAGTTAACGGCAAAAATTGTTAACGGCTTTCACGCCTGTTACTCAATACTATTTTTCATAGGCTAAATCCAATATTAAAAATCGCCATGGTTAAAATATCTTAAACCCCTGTAAATCATGGATAATGCTTAACTAATGCAATTTTGTTTATTGATATGTCACCGCAACACACCTCGAACATTTTGGCAGTCGGCATATGCTTTTGTGGCTGCTATAATGCGAATTATAATTGTTGTGACAATTGAACTTTAATGACAAATCTGACAATGATGATTATAACTGCAGTAATAACGAGTAGCTAACTAATTCATGCAAAAAAATATGTAATAACCGGTGACGCAGCTGCATGGCGCAACTTCCTAACACCATGCCCATACGACCCCGGCTATCGTAACCTCAAGGGTGGACCGTGAAAGCTGAATTTTGAACCTATTCTTGGTCAGACCCAAGAAGCTACGGAGCTTAGCAGGCCGCAGGCGCGCTTCACGGGGTGTGTTCGGACCCCGCCCGAAGGGTTGCGCACGTGTCTAGTATCGGGTATGATTTCTGAGGTCCCCCAGGGAGGCTAGCACCGACACCTGCTCGCAGGTCATGGAGCCTAGCCGCTATTCCCTATCTTAGACTCATCGGAAGTTGTTAAATTCTATTTTGGCGTAGTGAGTTTTGAAATAAAACATGAAAATGTCCCTAGAAATTTGAAGCTCAAGCTGATTTGCCTAGTTAAATTCACGGTATGCTCCGTGTTAGAGCATTGACCTATGTGGCCCCCACAGGGTTCCGACGAGCCCTGAGTGTTTAGTGTCGGATTATCAATGGCGTGGCCTGCACTTATCAGTAGATTCTAGGCAAACGTACCGGTCCTTTGACCCGTGAAAGTTTTAACTCATTTAAATCAAAAGTGTTCCTAACAAGTTTTGAACATTGGTCCTACTTTAATAAACTTTTGCTCATGTTATCCGGTCATTTCCTTAGAGCGCAAATAGTCGTAACAGAAGGCTCTGCTCGCCAGTGCTTGTGACATTCTCGCCCACAAGCCATGACGGACAGCGCCTGCTCGTCCGAGCGGACAAACCAAACAAGAGAGCATCCTATCGTCTCGGTAGTGAACAACGCTGGACTCGGAGTTTCAAATGGTAACATTTATTTACAATATTAATGTTTAGCGTTGGGACGAGTGTTGCCGTAAGTCTGCCGAAATTGCCGAAGTAAATCGCCTTAAGGGAGTTTAGCAGGAGCTCGAGGAGGTCATGTCGATTTAGTCAATCACGGGCAATGAGCGATGAGAAAACGAATTAAGGTTGGAGCATGCAGACATTCGCCGCGTTGCGAACTAGGGTCGGTTATCCCTGCTTCGACTCAATGTTAGCGAGCTAATCAGCTATGCAGTGCACTAAGCAGGGGCCCTAGAGTGCTTCAGAAAAATGCTCCTAAATACGGATCGCTCGGGGCGACGACTAATTAAGCGGGGCTAAGGAAAGCGATATTCGGGACTGTCTACGCGAGCTCTACAACAGGGTCAGAACACTGCTCAACCAATATTGTCTGTAACGTCTAATGCGGAACACCTAATCACTTGTTCTGAGGCAGTCCGGCACTGGCGCCGATAAAATTGTTCCATCCTATTGTGTTAGATGACAGTTTCTACCGAGACGTACGACTGACCGAACGACGGAGATGGGGGGGCAAGAAAAGCGGAAAAACTGAAGGGTTCCTTTTAGTTCAAGCCGACCGGGTACGATCAGGGTTGTAACGCGGCGTGAGGCATCCTTTTAAACGGCTTGCGGGACAACCCTATAGCCAGATGTTTTTGTTGACCTTGATAACCAGTCGTTTTCTCTTTGAATTTGATAACGGATTTCGATTTATGGGGCGAATCCTTTTTCTTACGGACCGCACTTATTGGAAGGCTAATACGGCCTCTTTTCCTACCTATAGGGGTCGTTTTACCTGTTTGGGCCCTGGTGGATTGCTCCGGGACGCGCTTGCGTCCTTTGTTTCTTTCTTCGGTTGCCAGTTCTTTGACTCTCCCTAACGCCTATCTTTTTGAGTACACTGCAGTATCGCAGCGTCTAAACTGCACTGTAGCGCAGTTGAATTATTACCAACGTAATGTTAAACGTTGGTGTGCACCTATGGTTGAGTGGTTTAGACGCAAGAACTCTGCAGCGGACTTAAATTCTCCGTGCAGGTTCAACTCATGATACGGGAAAATACAACGGGCTGATACTGAAAGTATAGAGAAAGGAAAACTGGGCATACATAGTACATAGCCTAACGGGCAAACCGAGTAAAAATCAAAGAAAAGCTAAACTCAGCGATCAACTCGCTCCAAAAGAAAAAAGGGGTTTTGCACTCGCCCGGTTTGGGGCCAAAAAGGCCAGGGCGAGGAGGTAAGTTTTCTTTAGCTTTAGAAAGTCTTAAAAATTTTGTTCAAGGCGGGGACACAATGTGTCTCTCCCGCAGCAGTGGTTTTCTAGCGATGGCTCAGGAGGCGAGCCTTAATTTTGATTCTTTTGGACGATGGTCTCCAGGGAAGACCATTGCGTAGTACAATGGTGAACACTAGCAGATTTGATGATTTTAGCGACATAGTCATTTGGAGTACAAACTTGGGCATCACCACAAACGATGTGTTCGCGGCACCGAACGGGGTCGTCGGAATTTTGGTCGGCTGGGGGTCTTGTTCTCTCAGCTAAATTTATGATCATGGAGGTCATAGGGTGGTCACCTATCGTTCCTCCGGTCAGTCGTCCTAACGAGATGCCTACCGATTATGTTGCCTACGTACACTAAAATCAGATCCAAACGATTTAATAAGTATGACTCCGAGGCAACATTCCGAGAAAGCAACAAAGACCTTAAACTCAAATTGACGTGCCTAGAATTTGTTTAGTCTTTTGTATCCCCAAATTTTCTTAGTTCGGTGAAATAGAGGAAATTTTAAGGGCTTACTAAAGCCCGACGGAGGCTAGTCCTCCGTCCCTAAGCTGCGTTTCTGTCCAAGCCCAAACACGGCATGAGCGTTGGACGATCCATTAAGCTACAATTTTGTAAACCGTAAAAGCAAAACTATTAAACGATGTCCTAAATTCGGTAGCACGCACATCCACAAACTTTTACCGTGGTCGTCTCAGGAAAATTCGTTAGTCCTAACTCATAAGAAGCAATTCATGTAAAACTTGGACGA